>JAHDYR010000038.1:0-78634 GCA_019828565.1 Carpediemonas membranifera | reverse complement strand
GACTGGCTGTCACGCTGACGTACGACTCGAGCTTCAGCAGGGAGTCTCGTGGTCAACGTCTTCTCGCCAGTAAGCGCCTGAGTATCGATCTGGTCGGCTCCAGAGATAGCGCTGAAGCACGTGGTCGGCGTGATCCTCGCCGGGACAGGGGCGTTATCCCTGCGGGCCCGCACACGACGAGTACCGCAGATCTCATCGTACACTCGCTCCCATACCACGTCATACTTGGACTCGCGCGTGTATTCCATCTCCTTTTCCAACTCCTTTCGGTCTTCCTCATCGGCCAGCTTCATCATCTGAACCCGAGTACAATCCCTGATGTCCTCGTCCTCCTCCTTCGCGAGTTCACACTCAAAGCCTAGCGTTTGTCTTCATTCTAGCCTCACGAATGCTCTTCTTCACCCGAATACGCGCGCTCTCCACCTCGCCGTCAGTACAGGTGCGTGAAGGTATCCCGCCGAGGACCTGCTTCAGTGTTTTCTTGTGTTCCCCTGTGACCCTTTCACCCTCATTCAATTTCATCGTCGCCATAAACTGCGCCTTAAGGTCCTTTCTTCATATCTTCCGTCTCCTGGCGCGTGAGGCGGAAGAACGTGGCAATACGCTTGAGATTAACACCTGTGTAAACAATTTCGGCTCAGTAACGTACGTTCCTTGATCACTGAGTAGCGAGTAAATCGCGCCTAGGCAGCAAAAAGCGCGCGAAGGACGTCGCATTTGCCTTTAGCGCTTGCAGCTGCATTGATCTTGGTCATTAGCTCCTTCTTCTCGAACTCAGTGGCTTCTTCCAGCCAAGTGAACAAGTCTAGCATCGTATATCGCCAAGAGACGTTAAATGGTTACTAAAAAGTTTATGTATATCGCCTGCGGCTTGTAAGCACTCACACCGTGACTACCACCAGCCGTCATCACACCCCTAGCCCTACCCACACGTCCATTCTCGCCGATGCTGATTAAATCGTCCGGCCAGCGAGCCGGGGCCTTTCGCAAATTTAATATGGCCAAGAGACGTTATCTGCGGCTGAAACGAGCCCCATATAACCCCCTATGAAGTTATACGGAGAAATCATCGCCGATTTTCACGTTTCGGCGAGCTCCGGCCAAGGGGTCCAGGAGTCAGCTTTTGGGGAAGGTCTGTGGTGCTCTAACGTACCTCGGGACGCACTGTGGAGGCCCCTAGAGTACTCGGTCATGGCATGTCAGACCAAGGGTCCCTCAAATCTGGCCCCTATTCAGGATGCACCCCTAAATGTTCCGTTGCAAGCGTCTGACGGAGGTTCTCTGGATACCGACCAAGATGGAGGTCACGTGGATCAACGGACGATAATTACGGTATTCTGGCCATGCCTGGTACTTTCAAATCATCTGTACTGATCTATGCTCCATTTATAGTTCATATCGTATGGACGTGGTGGACTTATGGTACTTGATGTTGTTTAGGGATAATTGTTGCTTTAATGATGCTCTGCGCCCGCTTACTGATGATTCTTAATGTTGTGCACATGCCTACTACGTTAAAGCCGCCAGTATTCTTTCTATTCTTAAGTTCGCCATTTCAATCTCGTTGCGAGCATAAAGTGCGCGAATGCGCGGGTCAGTTCCCCCGTTTTCAGCGAAGCTGATGCGACAACACAGAGGCAAGCGAATCCTTACACCCCAGGCGTCGCCAGGAAGCCGTTGTCTGCCATGAACACTAAGCAGTGGTGAGATAAACGGAATTCAGACTTTCTGCCTGCACGACCTCAAATTTTGACTCCCCTCGGCACCGAAAAAGGCACCTATATCCATGAATACCCTCTACAGTGATGTATCCACCCGATAAATGGATTTCAAATTTGTCGGGTCTCATGATAAATGGATTTCAGACTTTCGTACTGTTGGCCATCTGAGAATTTATGAACGACCTCTAGAATATTTTGAATGCAAGAACGTGCCTATGGCACTCTTTTTGTACCCCTGAACACGGTTTGACCACTGTTTTGGGCATTTGGAGAGATTCGAATTTTTTTGTGCATGACGAAAGTCTGAAATCCGTATATCGATGGAAGGAAGCCCGCAGGAGATGGAAACAACCATGGAAGCTGTGAAGAATGCTTGGTTGTGCACCATCAGTAAGAAATCTTCCCGGAAAGCGGTCGCAAAACAACCTTTCGCGGTTCGTTCAATTCGTACAACGTGAGCGAGGGAGTACCGAGGACGAAGCGCTCTCCGTGATCCGGTCCGAGGATGTTAGATCGCTTGTGCCCGGTTTTTGCTGCATCATTGAACAAGGCAACCGCTGCTGTCACTCTCAGTGCCGTCAACTCATTCCGAAACTCCGGCAGAGACAATGTCAAGCCGCTTGGGCAGTTTGAGCCTGTCGCATCGGAAGCTATTGTCCGACTAGTCTTCCCCTACAATGCGCTGGCTCTTATCATCAGCCACACGGGCATGACAGCTATTTCCGCCCGCGATATTGACATCAGTGAGCGAGCTCTTCAGCTTCCCGAAGAGCTCGCTTCCTGGATAGTATTCTCCAAGGCCTCATCCGCACTGTCTCATGTAGCGCCGAGCACCTTCTCGGAGGCTCTCAAGCAGGTCGGGCTCAGTGTCAACCAGCTTCGCTATGCGCCCCCGGTGCATGTCGATGTCAACCAGCTTAATACGCGGGAGATTGAGAGAGAGAGACGGACTGGCAGGCCCAGAGACTTGACCAAGGTTCGGAAGGTCATTATGGACAAGCGCATCAGCCTCACCGATGATCAGTTCCGCCACCAGCTGGCAAACAGCCACCTGACGACCCTGCAGCGCCCGACGATCTTTGATCTCAACCCGGAGATCACAAGCTCTGCCGACCTGGTGCCGCCGATGCTCGATGGCTGGCTTTTACAACAGGCTCAAGGCCAGAATGATCGAGCTTCACGATACTAAGAAGAAAGAGAGGCAGAGCGAGGCTGACAAGGAGGCGGAGTTCGGCTCGCTGACTCGCGAGACAGAGATGCCAGAGGGCGAGAGAGAGGGCGATACTGACGAGGAGGCGGTGTCCGACGAGCCAGCTTACCAGGCAGAGTGGATGCACTACGAGGTGCCAGCTCGCGAGGAGAGCGAGGAGGGCGCCTTTGGTGAGGAGGTGGACTTATGCAAGAGTGCCGATGAGGAACCAAAGATCGACCACGACGAGCATGGCGGGGAGGTGGCGGGCAGAGATGGTGATGGGGAGATTCAAGAGAATGTGATTGATGAGGAGCGCTCAGAGAGCGATACTGCCGACAGTATCGTCTTTTTCCTTCATCTGACATTGTAAAGAGGAAGAGTTTATGATTGGAGCATAGCTGATGTCCATAAACACCATTCATAAGCCAGTCCTGGCTTGTTTTCTACTGCTACTTCTCTCGTTGCGACGCACAGCTAGCTGTCGCGAAATGCACTTTAAGACCGAATTTCACACAGCTACCTGTGCATGGTGTTCGAGCTAGATAGCGACAAGCTGGAGCGACTTACTTCCTTACCTGGTAATAGTAGACAATATCTGCACGACTTTGAACCTGAAAAAGCTGCAGGTCGTGATCAAAGTTGATGAGCATTATGGTATGGAGGTTCCCACCCTGCTAGCGCTCAAGGACAGTCCGCATGTCCTCCCTGTCGTCGATACAGGTTTTGTCGACCGTGATCCAGCCTTCATGGCTCCTTTGGTCAACTGTACCCCCTTCGCTGGCATCTGCAAGGCTCACTCCAGCGTGCAGTTCCGCTATGTTTCGCATCTGCTGCAGGCAGTATGCTACATGCATGACCACGGGGTTGTCCATTGCGATATTAAGCCAGACAACTTCCTCTTCAGCAAGAGTCAGAAGGGATACCTCATTGATTTTGGGTCTGCAATGAGGAAGCCGGCTAATGGCGACGACAGGTGGGCCATACAACTGAGATTCGCATCCGAGTATCGCGGCACCCATGGATATTTGCCCCCAGAGCTTTTCTACGAGTACCTTGTCTCGCGCTCAGTGATTCCTGCTGCACGCGACACCTCCAAGCTCGCGCGCATGACGGCAGGGGGCTCTTTCCGTCACTTCTTATGTCGTGACACCTGCATCGGACATTTACTCTTGCGGTATTGTCATTTTGATGCTCTTTTACGGTCTCCCCAAGTCCCCCTTTGCCGCGAAGGTGACTGACATGGGTGCAAACATGGCGCAGATCGACAACAAGAAGAAGAAGAAGATGCTGAAGCTTGGTAGCTTGCTGAACTGGTGCCAATTCTATGGTGGGCAGTTGCAGTTGTCACCTCAGGCACAGACACATTTCAAAGATTGCCTCGAGTGTGTCAACGTGAACTCTGAGCTCCCGATTCGCGGCACCACGCCACCTACTTGTCTCAGCCTGTACGACCTGGCAATGCAGATGCTCCACTTCGACCCTGCGAAGCGTCCCACTGCTGCCGAATGTCTTGACAAGCTCAAGGTCATCATGCGCGTGCATGAATGCGTCGCCAAGCCGAGTCCGCTTCTGTTAGATGATACAGAAGAGGTCACCCCTGTCTGCAGCTCAGCGAAAGAGACTGACCGACTGCTGTCAGCGAGGGTTTGAGGGTCAAGTCTTCTATCGGCGCTGCATAGTGTGTGGTAGAGACCTTCATGGACGCGAGAACGTCAGCTGTGACACATGCCACAAGGGATACAGGCAGGTGAGCACTAATAAGTGCGCAAAAGGTGTGCGCGGAAGACTGCACAGGCAGTTTATTGCAATGATTGAGCGGACGAAAAGAGATTGATACTTTCTGTGATGCAGGAATGAGATCAATGCTGCTGACAGGTCTCGAGATGGCAGAGGTGCTGGAGAAGAGAGAGCAGAAACAGAATCAGAAGTAAATGTCCTAAGGAGATGTAACAGAAGTAGCAAGCAATGTTTAATAACGTATGAACAGTCCTTTTGATGTTGTTTAGTGATTTTTGTGCATTAACGACCGAGAACAGTGGAGTGCAACGCAGATGTTGGTTATTGATGGTAGATGGCGCGCTTTTGACGACAGCTGGTTGCTTTTGCAGTATAAAGAACCGCATAGCTGCCACTAGTTCCTTCCAATAATGCTTTCCCGCCATTTTGAGGTTGGAATGAAATTCCAAGCACCGTGCACTTTATGTAATTGCCCAATATCAACGCCACCCCCGCCCCCAGCGCCTCCACGCCCCACGCCAACGCCACCTCCGCCCCCTGGCGCTCAGTTCAGGAGATGTCCGGTCGATAAGCCATAAACTGCACGGATCCACAAACGTGGATTGGCCTGAACGACAGCGCTGAGGCCCAAACAGGTGGTGAGACATTAAAAAGACTCATTTGCAATCCATTTACTCAGTCCTCACCCTCTTACCACTTGTCTCGATCTCTGAATCATCCTCTATTGTGTTGTCCGCATGCTTCTGCTTTTCGGGCGACTCATGGGTCACCGCCGCGGTTTGTCCGAGACCAAATGCCATTCTTGCAAAACGCCATAAGGTCTGGCGGGAATGTACTGCTTGTCGTCAGAGCATTGTAGATCTCAGGACGGATATCTTTCGCCGTTGAGTAAAACCATGCACAGATGACTGTGAACAATGAGGGTGCTCAAGCCCCTGACTGTATCGTTATCCTTCGGGATCATTCGGTTCTTCAGCAAGGAAGTGAAGTCGGCGAAGTGGATGATGATGACACCAATGATGTTGTGGAACTTTGACATCATGCTTTCTGTCTCACCCATCAGTTTTCAGACGCTCCACAACGTTGTTGTAGAAGGGGGTCTTCGTTATGTTAAGGCGTGTGGAAAGTGCACCTTGCTTGTTCGCCTGGACAAAGATCCTCTGCTGCTGAAGAGCCACTGAGAGCAGGGCGTCGCTGGGGGCCACGTTTTCGTTATACTTAATCTTCTGGCTTGACAAACAGTCGTAGAGACAAAGCTGGTAAGCAATCCAGGCCCGAATAACTCGGACGTTGTTCTCCTGGAATGAGTGTTCCAGCTCGTGAAGGGTCGACTCACTGGCGTTGAAACCATCCATCCCAGAGATATCGATGGTAATGGCAGAGTTTTTCGGCACGCTGCGAATCCACGTTTCAAGGCTTGTCTCTTCCTGGCGGCTGAGGTTCTTGAGTGGTACGATGACCTGCTGTTGTGTCGGGGCAGGCGTACCAGCGCGTCGCGGCGCCAGCTGTCTCAGCTTCTTTGTCTGCACCTTCTTCTTCGCAGACTTGGTGGTCTTGGGCTGAAGCTTGGATGCAGGCTTGGCGGTTTCTCCTACCGCGACAGGCACATCTTCAATGGGCTCTTGGGGAATCTCCGCCAGGAGATCTAGCTCTTCTCATGATAGACGGGCTGTCGGCGAAGAGATCGCGCAAGAAACGGTCGAATGCTCTGTCAAACTCACCAGAAATGACCGCGGCGATCTTTCGGGCCTGTCTGTTGTTTCTTTCTGATGGGACAGGGCCACAAGTAAGCTCAATAGCAGCAATAAGCTGCTGCAAATGCAGTTCTGACTCCAGAGTGTCCATTGCTGCATAAGCTGCACATGAATCCAGCCTGGTCGATTCCTTCACGCGGCAGACAAGAAGAGAGACGTGCCAGGCATGGCACTCTCTCTGGCAATGGCAAGTCTTCAACGGGAAGCCGCGAACGCCTCGTTGATCTATCTTGGCATTTGTTGAGGACAACACAGCTGTAAACGACAATAAGATGAAACAGAAGTAGCAAGCAATGTTTAATAACGTATGAACAGTCCTTTTGATGTTGTTTAGTGATTTTGTGCATTAACGACCGAGAACAGTGGAGTGCAACGCAGATGTTGGTTATTGATGGTAGATGGCGCGCTTTTGACGACAGCTGGTTGCTTTTGCAGTATAAAGAACCGCATAGCTGCCACTAGTTCCTTCCAATAATGCTTTCCCGCCATTTTGAGGTTGGAATGAAATTCCAAGCACCGTGCACTTTATGTAATTGCCCAATATCAACGCCACCCCCGCCCCCAGCGCCTCCACGCCCCACGCCAACGCCACCTCCGCCCCCCTGGCGCTCAGTTCAGGAGATGTCCGGTCGATAAGCCATAAACTGCACGGATCCACAAACGTGGATTGGCCTGAACGACAGCGCTGAGGCCCAAACAGGTGGTGAGACATTAAAAAGACTCATTTGCAATCCATTTAACCACATCACTCTCTCTGATCATTCATATTTGAAGGTTAGGGCATTAACAACCATGTGATCCTTCGCGCTGGAGTTAAGACGATAAATGATGTAGTAGGTAAACTCTTCTTCATCGATCTTCTCGTCAACAAGCGCCTTATACCAAACCATGAACTCATTGGGAACGGTGACCATCACGAAGACAATCTTGCGTTCAATATCAGAGACACGGAAGGGGAAGTGCTGAGTCGCAAAGTCAGCTAGCGTCCTGCCGCTACAGGAAAGGGCGATCTTGCCCCAATGCAGGAACTCCAAGTGACGCTGCATGACGCTTGATGCTCGCTCAATGCTCGATACATGCTCGACACCACGAGAGGAAGATGATATTGTTCTCGTGATGCTGTCCGTACCCGAGCACCGCACAACTCCGTCTCCATAGCTCTCCTGCAGAGCAGCCGTTTTCTCGTTGTAAATCGTCGCCGCGTTCTCTGTAGTTAGCCAGAACATCACAAATCGTTCCACACAGGAATCCTCGATCATGTTGATGCATTGACTTGCGGTCTCTATCTTACCACGCTTTATAGTGGTGTATAGAGCCGCAAGATGCTCAAATGCGATCCACTGTTGGCTGTCTGTCGTCATCGTTCAAATCCGATGTGCAGGTTATGGAACAGAGAGCGAGTTTCGCAATTGTGAGTGACAACAGGAATGCACACTATCATGATCCCGCATGTTGCTACAGATGGATCAGAGGAAGAGGAGAACATTACAATGTCTTTAGATGATTACGAGAAATTGATGTCTCTGAAAAAGCTCTCTAAGGAGGATAGAGAGCAGTTCCTCGGTGCAGGTGGCAAGAAGGCGGACTCTGAGCATGCAGGCGAAGAACTACTTGAGAACGGCATCGCTAAGACCGCAGATGGGATCCTTCTTGAGCCACAGAAGTCCCTCATGGGCACCGATGTTGGCCAAGGGGTCATCTCGTCGCACCGAATCGACGTCGGTTCTCTGGTCGGTGTCTATGCTGGTGAGGTCATCCATGAGCGCCAGTCAAATGGTAACTACGACTACCTCATCGATGGAACCCAGTTTTGCGTCAGCGCCAACCCTGAAACAATCGGTGTCCATCGCATCAACGACAACCCGGTCGTGACCAATGTGCAGTGCCACATTGGTCACGTTCTTGTTCGTGTTGCTGCTGATGAGACGAAACTGCTCCCGCTTCTCTTCTTCGTGTGCGTTCGAACAATTCACCCCTACGAATATTTATCACTCGAGTACGACCATCACTACTGGGCCCAAGGAGAGTGGGAGCGACTTCCGCTGTTCGTTGTGTCGTTCAAGCGCCTTGCCCAGAACGCATCCCTCCATGGTATATCTTCTGCCCGAGAGACGGCGCGTCAGTACCTGCGCCTGGCTGAATAGGTAAACGGACGTCTATAGTATCTATCTTTTGTTCCTTTCTGATGTTGTTTACTGATTTTGTGCATTAACGACCGAGAACAGTGGAGTGCAACGCAGATGTTGGTTATTGATGGTAGATGGCGCGCTTTTTGACGACAGCTGGTTGCTTTTGCAGTATAAAGAACCGCATAGCTGCCACTAGTTCCTTCCAATAATGCTTTCCCGCCATTTTGAGGTTGGAATGAAATTCCAAGCACCGTGCACTTTATGTGATTGCCCAATATCAACGCCACCCCCGCCCCCAGCGCCTCCACGCCCCACGCCAACGCCACCTCCGCCCCCTGGCGCTCAGTTCAGGAGATGTCCGGTCGATAAGCCATAAACTGCACGGATCCACAAACGTGGATTGGCCTGAACGACAGCGCTGAGGCCCAGACATGCACATATACATTCATTTATTCCTGTCTCGCTCTCTTGCCTGTCTGATCGCGACGTTTGACCCACTCAAATGCCTCATCTGTGAGGTAGACAGAGACGTCGCGAGTATTCCCAGTCCTAACCTTCCGAATCAACGTTCGGCAAGGATCTTTGGGTGTCGTCGTTGAGGTACGACGGCAAGCCCACTCTGAGGTCTCGCATGAGCCCCCGCACACGATGCAACGTCCTGACAGGACAAGCGGGGGGTCATGCGTTCTGGCCATAGCTAGCTGGTCCACCTGGCTAGCAGTCAGTGTGCGGGACATGAGCGTACCGCGCGTCTTGCCCGTGTCTTCGGGCCTGGGCCTCGGCTCATCCTGGTCCGTCATCATCTCCTCGTCCAAACTGATGGGCTCCGTCATCATCTCCTTGTCCACAGCGTTCTGGTCTCCGAAGTCCGTAGTCGTCATCGTTGCCTGCTCCAAAGTGGTGGGCTCCGGCTGAGACCTGACACCTGGCAGCCTGAGCATGGTCTTACGGCCGCCGCTACGCAGCCTCTCAATCTCATCCTCAAGAATGCTGACCTTCTTCGTCAGAGCATGATGTTCACTTGTCGCAACGAGCGACACTGGCGACTTAAGCAGCGCGATGAACGCCCTGACGTTATCGTGCAATGGAACCGAGAAGGCCTGGGCCAAGCTCTCGACCAGCTCCAGGACCTTGGGCAGGGTGTCGGGCTCAAGCTCATTGTGAGCTGCGCGGTTCCGGTACTCAACGAGATCACGAATGATCTTGGCATGGGCTTTGTTGTACGCCGCTCGATTGGACATCTCACGAAGGATTCTTGATGAATCCACGTCCTGTTCGAGCTCTTTGCCGAGGAGGTCCTTCTCGGTGCTAGTAGGCTTGCACCCGGGGTTAAAGTCAGGCGAGGCCAGGATCCTCCGCATCCAAGGGACCATCATGGCGAGCAGCTGAAGAACTCGCGCATTATCGCCAAGGATGCGGAGCTGCTCATCGTTCCATGGTGAAATGAACAGGTGATGATCTTGTCGAGCGGATGATTGCCCTTTGAGAGGTGCTTGGCGATGCTTAGCGCGATATCGGTCCATCCACAACTGTGGATGACGAGCAATTTAAGGTAGGTGCCGCATCAGTCAATAACCCCGTGCTATCGTGCAATAGAACACAGTTAACACTGCTTTCCATGCGCAGCAACACAGCCTGTGGCGGAGAGACGCCCGGTATGGACGACACCAGGTGATCCACAAACGTGGATTGGCCAATTACGTCGGCCCCTCCCATCCCGCATCCCTCAGGATACGCAAGCACAAGCTCTCTCCCTGCAGCACCTCTCTGGCGCTCTCTAAAATCGTCGTATAGCGTAAACAGAATGTGCCGCATCAGTCATTCGTTCATTTTATTCCACTTATCACTCTTGGTCATCCTCCTCATCACTCACCTCCTCGCGGATACTGACATCATCACGAGCCTCGTCATCCGCGAGTGTCAATGGCTCTGTAATCATACTGTTAGAATGGCCAGTTAATCCGGGGATATACGGAGGATAAACACCCTTTTGCACAAGAAACTGCAAGAAAAAATGAGATTCACCCGTATCTTTTTCACTATTTCACACGTTTCACCAACGTTGGTGAAACGTAGAGAAACGTGCGGAAGGTACGGGTAAGTCTCATTTTTGCTTGCATACGACGTGCTAGGGGCATTCTTGTGATTCGTAGGTAGGTGCTGATGTTGCATAACCATTCATTGCTTATTCAAAGTGATAATAACGTGTTAGTGGTCTTTAAGTTGCTGTATTACATCTATAAACATATCTCCTATCTCTTCCAGAACGTGTTGTGTGTCATTCAGCCTCTCATTCACCAAACCCTCGCAATTCAGCCCAGTGATGTGATTTCGTATTTCTCGAACAGAATCTTGTATCTTGCCGACTTCATGGAGGCAACTGGTCATATGATTAAGCCTTTCGTTCGTGGATAACCGGAACATTGTCGTCAACACCTGCGCAGTTTAAGATGAGAATATGACGACCAGTGAAACTGCGAAGAAAGCTGAGATTTCGCAGGGCACGTCTTGCGGATCGGATAAGAGAACAGAGTACCGCCGGCTGTTCGTGACTAGCTTCCTGGAATGCTTTTTCGACGTCGCGGACATCCCAACTATCGGTCTGACGACCTCTGACGTTCATCGCGCTCTCCTTGGCATGCAGGATGTGATATCGGGCCTCTGCAACGGCTTTCGCAAGATTGCTATTGCAAACTCCGTCAGGCGCACGACTACTGAGCCCATTCAGGCATTTGTGGCAAGTAGAAAGGGTGGCACAGAGCTCATTGGCACAAAGATACCCTACCTGGTTGTCAGAGACAGAGCAAATGCAGCTGAACACTTGCAGGAGTTTAGAAACAGGATGTCTGTGCTGTTTCGGGGACTTGGACTCCACGATGTCTCCAGTCTGATCACTTGCACCGGCATTCAATGGCCTCCAGCCGTTGTAATCAGGATCAAGCATCGCAAGCTCCAGCCTGAGCCACGTACCCCAGCAGAAACACCCGCAGAGACACCCACAAAGACTCCAGTGACAACATTGGTACCAAAGCTCAGAAAAAGAGCTGACTTGGCTACCATCAAGCCTGATTCCCCCGTCAAGAAGCTTAATTTTGATGCGCAGATGCATGAGCCTGCTCAGAAGCGATCGAGGCTCGAAGAGGCTGACTTGAAGGAGGTTGCCGCGATGGTGACGGCTTCACTCTCCACAACTGTCACTGATCTCCTCAAGCAGTCACCCAAGGCCGTTGAAATGAACGATAAGGTCCCCGCCCTCAAGCAAGCGACGTTTCTGAAGCTATATCAGCGTAAGTTACTGTTCGCATGCGCTGTTTGTGCCTCACCTGAATGGTACTTCAACCCAAACATGAAAAGAAACGAGTATGAAACGTGCTATCTCTGCCATCAGTTCATGCATCTTCAGTGTGTCAGAGAGAAGAGGATTGATGGTAAGAACAGAAAGGTTTGCGCAGCTTGCAGTCTGGCAGGAAGGTCTAACAGATGTCACGCGTGTATCAAGGACGGAGACAAGTCGACAAAGGACACTGGCGTCTGCCGGGCGTGCCTAAACTGGTTCTGCGAAGAGAAACACTTCAGCTATGCTGAGTTCCATCTCGACGGCCAGGACTATCGTGTCAGGTTCTGCGACCAGTGTATGACTGTCTACCAGAAGGTGGCGGATATGAAGCCAATTGAGTAAGTTAAATAGGGAGATTTTGAACTTTAAGTGTCTTCCAGTGCCGCTCTGTGCGCAACTGTCATCTCAGTAATGTAGCGCGAGGCCATAACATCCGCCGGAGATCTCTGCAGTGGTCTATATGCAAGTACCTCAGAAACAAGGTCGACCATCTCGGGAAGAGGGATTGGCGTGCGGAACTGAGTGGCTGTGAGGATCTCAATCGCGCCCGGGGTTATGGACATTGATCCATTCGCGATAACCCGTCTCCCTGCTGTGCCAGGTGCGAGCCCATAGCCGGAGAAGTAACGCGAGACGAAGTGGAGCGGGTTGTCCATGCATGTAGTGCGGTAGAGCCAAAAGCAGTCCTGCAGGACGAGTTCGTTGGCAAGCATTTTCTCCGGAGTGAGAATGATGCACGTATGCTCGTATGCCTGGGTCGAAATGGACTGCTTAAGCAGAGAGAACTCGCTATTGTCCGCTCCGGTACAGGTGGCGAAGTAGATGAGCCGAACCCGGCTGGTGGTGACGAGGGATGGCTCACGGAAAGCGAAGAGGATCATCTGTACGATATCGTGAAGGTACAGGAACTCGTTAGCGCTCGCATTAACGATCATTCTCGACGTTGTGGTCTCGCTGTGGCCAGAAACAACCCAGAATGTCTCGAAATTGGCGAATTCTGCAGCCAACTGTTGCAGTATGGAGCCGAGGTGGGTCGTCGAGACGAAACTGACGGCAACCGTGGTGAGCCACTCGTCGCTGACGAGATCGAGGATGGCCTTCATGCGCTTGTGGTACCCCTCGGAGCCAGCAAGCCCGGTGACAGTGAAGACCGGGTTCGCACAAGTAGGTGCTTCGAAGCCATGGACTGGCTCGAGCAGGATAACGATGCGGCGGTTCACAAGCTTGCTCAGGGTGAAGGGGCAGTCATGCGTGTACCTGATTCCGTCATATTCCTTCAGGCCCTGGTTGCGAAGGTCAGAACGCGGCCTAGTGATTCCACAGACGCATTCATACGTGAGAGGATGGTCGCTGATGCGTCTGGTACCGAATTTGCCAAATTTCCTCTCCATTTGGCAACTACCACTTTTTTTCCAACACTGGTAGTTGGCCGAACCAGCTATAGGGAAGGATATGGACCACAATAAGCAAGCATTCTGGTGTTACAGATAAGATATTGTATGTGTGTCCTTTACGGTGTGAGAAGGCCCCATCAATCCCGAGAAATACCGCGTGTCCGTTTGCAAAAAAAATCAGATGGCGAGAAGAAAGGCGCTCCCACCAAAGCCGCAGCCTGGGGGTATCAGAATACCCATTACGTCCACTGCGGGCAAGACGCCGCCGTCTGCGCCTTCAAATGATTCTCAGGAGGATTCCTCAAGCGAAGATTCCATCATTGAATCCGTTGTGCATACTCAGGCACTGCATCCGGATCTGGTCGCCGCGATCTACCCAAACACTCCCGAGGAGTCGATCAGGGAGCTTAAGGAGGCCGAGAAGGACCTTCCTCCCCTCGAACCCCCGAGTTGGTTATCCACCCGGCTGACCCACCCCTCCATTGCCGTTGAGGTGCAGCCTTGTCTGGCTCCCGACCACACGGACGTGGGTAGAGGCCTCATTGCAACTGCCGCAATTGAGCCCGGAAAGCTCCTCGGCATTTACGCCGGTAGGATTGTGTCCGACGAGGACTACCACGCGAATAACAGCAACATGGTGTTTGTTCATTGTTCATTATGCATTTACACAGCATTTCATTCGACGCTAGCAACCTTCACGTCGACGCCGGCGAAGGTGAAGGCATTGGTGTACACCTCATCAACCACAGTGAGAGTGACACCAACTGCCAGTTCACCAACCGTTTGCTCAAGGACCTTCCAGTCCTTGCGGTTGAGTCGACGAACGTCATTCAGGCCGAAGAGTTTCTTCGTATCAGTTACGGCGAGATCTTCTTTGATGCGGGTGAGGTCTTAACCATTGCTAGGTTCCCGAGTCTGCCCATTTCTCATCCGAACTATCTCACAAGGTTCCTGGAGCAGTATCCGGCACTCAAGAAGCGGAAGAAATGAATTAAAATGTCAAAACATCTCTTTTTTACTCGGGAACTCCACGCTTAACGTCCTCGGCATCAACAACTCTCTTTTCGCGATCCTTATCGACTGCCTTGCGCTTGATATAAGTCGTATGAGCCTTTCTCTTACCACCCTTTGAACGTTTGCGGACAAATAGCGTCGCATGCTCATCCTTGACGACCACAATAGCTTGCGCCGCAGCCACATCTTCATCAGATCCACGCCGGACCATGCCGGACTCATAAACTTCCGTCAAATGCATCCGCACAATATACTTGTCATGGTACGTCAACATCTTGACCCAGATAACGACTACAGTCTTGCTCTTCAGAGCTGACCAGGCCATGACACCAAAGTTGCTGTACCAATCAGTGGCATCGTCGAACATCAGGGTGGGCACGAACACGTTAGACGTCTCAAGCCTCAGCCTCTCGCCAGCATCGGAGAATCCCCAGGCGCGCACCTCCTCCCTCACTGCTGCCACTTCCTCTGCCGCAAACTTCTTGTCGAACTCGCCATTCTCAACCTTCTGCAGGCAGTAGCCGATGCACAATCCATCCGGGTTGACTGCAATCTTCCGCCAACTCTTACGATCTTTGAGAACTCGCTCGCCTACCTTGTCGTACTCCACGTCGATGTACTTCTGCCTATCAACGTCGCTCCGTAAGTATATCTGCATAGGGGGAACATTGGCAGGCGTCGGAGAGTGCTGTTTGATGATAGCCTTCATCTCTGGCGACAGACCGAGGTCGAGGGGTGGGACCGTTATGAACTTCTGGCCCCCGTACCTCATCATGGTGCTATTGATCCGAGTCCATAAGGCTCCAGTCACATTGTTCCTCTGGAACAGTACCATCAAGGCAGCGAGAGGAACGTAGCGGTCAAGCTCCACTGTTGCCTCCTCGGCGCGCCTGACAAGCTCAGCCCAGTTGTCCTCGAGTTCATCGGCGAGCGCTTCAAGCCCAGCCTCACTCGCGCGTGCCAACTCTGCTTGAGTAAACTGATGGATCGCCTGATCCTCGGCCTTCTGCTGACCTAACTCAGCTTCAAGTCTCTTCTGGGACTCCTCAGACTCTCTGTTAGCCTGTTCAAGCGCCTCCCTCGCCTCCCTCTCCTCAGCAAGCCGTTTTATCAAGGGCTCGTACTGCTCCAACAAGCGCACAGACTCAGGGACATCATCAAGGCCTGCAATGGTGTCGTCTAGCTGCTGAAGGAGAGAACCAACGGTGTCTGTGTCGTCCACATCGGACTCTACGTCGACGTCTTGATCAGACTGTGGCAAAGGAACGCCGTCACCCTGCATGGCGGCCGGTTCAGAGTGGCCATCGGACTCGGACTCGTCAGTGTCGGAAAATTCATCGTGTGTCGTGGACTCTGCGTCGACAACCGGAAGCGGCTGAGGGGCAGCAACGACGGAAGAAGGCTTGGTGGCTGCTGCTGAGCGATCCTGGGCCCGGACTAACTCCTCTTGGACCTTCATCAGAGCAGCAGTCGATGAGGCGAGCTCCTTCTCAAGACGAGCGATCTTCCTCTTCAGAGGAGCTGACGGATCGAGCGAACCGATCTTAGCCAACTCCTCGGCCAGCTTCTCTGAGCCAGCGAAGGACAGCTTCTTGCTGAGCTGGGCGTGGGCGATAAACTGGCCAAATTGGCCTGCCGGAACACGAGAATCGAGTTTCTTCGAGTCCTTGTGGCGCAACACAAGGTGGAATGCGCGGTAAATCTCAACCTGCTTCTCAACAGGGGAGCGAGTCGACGCCGACTAGAGCCTTATGAACAGATTTGGCGGTGAAGTGGTCACAAAACTTCCGTCGGAATGCCTCAATTGTGTCGGGAGAGTCAAAGTCGACCTCGCAGAGGTAGTTGCGGTTAGTTGCGTCACATATCGCGCGTAGTTTGGCAACTCCATAGTCGTGAACGTGCTGGCTTAAAGTGCGCTTCAACGGGAACCCGAAAAACAACGTTGATCGTACGAATGCTGATCAGACGGACGCAAACGAAGAACAGAGGGTCATCAGAGACGATGCCGTGATCTTGCAGCCAGGTTATACGGCTCTTTGTGGACGAAAGGGCGTCGTATGCACGGAATGAATCATCTGTGTAAATTGGACCGTGAAAATGAAAGTGACATACCAGAATCGTCAGGAGCAAGCATTGTCTCCTTCAGTTTGCCGAGAGAGATGATGTCTTCGTTAACCATTGTCAATTTGGTCCTCAGAAGACTTTCTCGAAAAATGAAATACGTTTTATCTCAATAAATATTGCCAGCTGTCATGTAAATACCTCCGATCAGCCATAAAGACCCAAGAGCTACCCCTTGGCCGATTTTCAGCTCATTCTGCACCTGCGCTGTTTTTGGCCGTTTTTCGATGGACATCTCATCGCTCCATTTTCGATTTTGTCAATTTGGTCCTCAGAGGACACAGATTAAATTTTTCAGTGTCCTCTGAGGACAACATTGACAGGATTTGTAGCTTATCCATGGCCAGAAACTGAAATCGCTGAAAAGCTCAGAGACGTCGTTATATCATCTATAACGGCATCTCTGAGCTTTTGGGCGCACGGTTTCATCCTGACGTGGAGATCGATGGTGGTGAAAATGAAGAATTGACTAGGAGAGCTCTACGCTTGCATGCAGCCTTCTATTAGGTTGTTGATGTTGGTTATATGCTTCTTTTTCGTTCTCGATGCGTGTGGATGAGTATTCTGTTGCAAGATTCATTTTGATGGACTGATGTTGGTTATAGAGGATAAAGGCATCAGAATGGATCATATGCATGCTATAAACCCGTTCTGTGCCGTTGGAATACCATAGCTGCGCAGCAATGTCGAGAGTCACAGTTCATTTCACATTTTCACACGCATTTTAAGGAAACAACGATGGCAAGAAGTAAACAAGGCAATATACAGGCCACTGAAGCTCAAAAGGAGAGGAGAATGGCTCTTGGCAAGAAAGCGCAGCAAAAGAGCCAGAGCAAGTCCAACAAGTCCACGAAAACAGCCCGAAAAAGCTCACAAGACGCCCATCGAGATCGTTCAGACCTTTATCAGCAATTTCCTCCTTAATAATGACGATATTACCCGCGCAAACGGATGGGTTGTCGACTTCAGCCAGAAGTTTGCCGCCGAGGTCCCTAAGATGAAAGTAGCCTCCTTGAAGAAGGACAAGCTCTACGGCAATCTCCAGTCGGTCGAAGAGATCAGCCGCAAGTGGCAGGGGAGGCGGTGATGAGGACAAGCGTCACCGCTTCAAGGCTCTCCTCAGTCTTGACGCCCAGACAGATGAGCTGGACACGGACGACCCACTCATCGCGACTGTCCGCGAGATGGATGATGCCTTTCACCGCATTCCCATCGCCTACCGGGCTAAGGTCCATGCCTTCGCTGCTTCATCGTGCGGTGTGACGGTCGATGACGTCAAGCTCGTCCTGAGCAAGCCTTGCCGTGACCGCGACGCGGATCTCATCTTCGCCAGACCCACCAGAGTTCTGAAGAAGGAGGCTAAGACACTCAGTCAGCTCACTTCTGTCATTGCCAAGCGGAATGCGGAACGTGCTGAGGCTGAATCGCGTGATGTGCTGCGTCGCAAGGTATACCAAGCCATCATGAATTACTACTTAGAGTGTTCGGCACAGGAGCTATAAATTCTTGTTTTATTTTCATTTCATTTTACACTTCTTCGTCATCCTCAACGGAAATATTCCATTCACTGTCCCAGAAGTTGGCTTTCTTCTCCTTACGCATCTCGGTCCTCGTTTCCTTGATCTCTTTGACCAGCGTGAAAGAACGAAGGTTGTAATGGCGGATAATCATCAACTTCTGCCTGATTCGGGTGACGTTAGGCCGTTTTGCCGCACGTTCACGGCGCACGGACACACGGGTGCGTTCCACGAACGAGTCAACACTCCTCTTGTCGGAAGCAGGCATCCCATGAGCGTGCTGATCAAGTCTATTACCATGGTTGGTCACGCGGATCAACGTAGAGCCTTGCATTATCATCCCACAGCACTCTGTCAGGCTCTTGCCGAGGTTGGTCCACTTGTTGGGACCCATCGTGCCCTCCATCGTGACAATGGCAAGTGGGTTGCCCCCGTGTCCACCAGCTGCTCGACCTGCGACGGGTCCGATGACTCCTTGAGGCCAAAGGACGCATACATGTCCTGGAGTCGCTTGTCGCACTGCAGTCGGACGAGTTCTTCGGCAGATGCTATGCTAAGAAGCACCCTCGCGAACCCAAGACCTCTGCAGGAGACGGCTGTCCGTAAGCCGATGACAAACCGCTCCTGGTGCAGTTGTCCGCTCAGGGTCTGCCCCTCCCTGTACGACTCGCGGAAGAGAAGGCATGCAGCCTTGATGTTGTCCATCTCAACCCCACGAATTGCGATGAGACTGTGTTAACAAGAAGTGTAGTGGGTCTGACATACATGACGAATGAGTAGTTCAGACAGTCGAGGTTCGAAGTCGCCAGATCTCTGTTGAAGAAGGCCCTGACAGACGGCAAGAGCTCAGACTTGTCTGAAAGCTTGACATATTGAATATAGGCCTTGTGTTGCGATAAATTCATCGTCAGCCATGTCGGAAGTGGCGTTTCCATTGTTTTTCACCAAACAAGTGACGTAATGTGAAAATTGTGAAACTACCAATGTTGAAAAAAAAAATTGGTAGTTGGGGAAACACACCAAATGGGATGTACTGACCAATAAAACTCCTTTACTCACTACTCAGCGCGTGCATGACCGCAAATGCAGCAAACAAGCTCCTCACCCATGTCTGCCAACTCGCAAACCATCACCCCAGACTCTTCGTCCCATGCCAAAGCCGTATAATCGTTGACGTACTGCCACATCTCGTCAACGAGCTCCTGGAAGAGGCGCACCACCGCCGCCGTGGCATGGAATTGGTGCCTTGCCTCCATGTGGCTGCGAATGGCGAACCATGAGCGAGCTTGTCTGCAGCATTGGTGGACTCGGACACGACGAAGCCTGTTCAGCGGGGGACTGAGTAGTCCTGGCGACCGAACGAGCGAATACCCGTTAAGAACGTGCAGATGAGGGTGGTCTGCTCGGTCAAACACAGCTTCTCGATCATGGCCGACCTGTGCAACTCGGCTCGGACCTCCTGGTTCTTGATGAACTCTCTCTCAAAGAACTCCTCGAGGAGGTAAAAAAAGAGGAATGCGGAGATGATCGTGAAGAAGAGGCTGGGCAGTGAGCCTGCTGTTGACATAGAGTGTCTGGGCACATGGCTTCTCCGCCTTGTCTGCTTGCCCAGGAGGGAGCAACGCCAGCTTTGTCTGGTGTGCCTGCAGACTGAGCATGACGTGGAACAGGTGGCACATGGACGCGGCCAAGAAGTGGAATGCGACTTTGCTGTCGGTGACAGGCTCGGTTGAGTAGTAAAGAGCCTGGAGATAGCCAATGAGTCGCACAATATCTTGGACGGACTCAGGAAGAGCCTCGTAATCCTCGTTCGTGGTGTTCGCCATGCGAACTCTGGCAGCAGACTGCTCGTTGCACCCGACAGTGCGGTCAATACTGCGGTTGGATGACATGCGCTGGAGCTTGCGCTTGTCTACGGCAGTTGCGTTCCGATCAGCGGGGAAGCTGGCGCATAGCCGTGCCACTTGCTCGAGCAGGCGGTGCGAGTTGTGCATGATCGGAGGACAAAAGACAACTCGCTCCGTGTGGATGACTCGGGGCTCTGGCCGGTTCTCGAAGATGGCCCTCTTGTCGGAGAAGTTGCCATACTCCTCTTTCGGGTCCTGCACACGGTCGGGGTCGGCCTGCACGGCGTGGAACGCTGCCTTCTGCTCGAGCAAATCATGCAAGGTGACCCGAGAGTGCGCCGGAATGGGGTGCAGCGCCTTGTGGTCTCGACGGATGCTGTTGAAGGGCTGGGGATAGTGCCCTCCATTACCCTCGATGCCGGATGACAGCTTCCTGATGGCCGCGTGATCGCCCATGACGATGACTTGGTCGAAGGTGGTGACCTGGTCAGTTCCTCTGATCGGTATGAGGGCTTGATAGATCCGCTCGACTTCTTCCTCAACGAGTTGAAGGTTTCCCTCCTCCGTCAGCTCCTTCTCACCGGCAAGACACTCAACGAGTCGGAAGGGGGAGTGATGCGGTTAGGGAACGTGAAGCCTGACGGGTCGTAGATGCGGATCTTGAACGTTGCGGTATGTCCCTTCCATGCGTCGAGCCACAGGAGTAGTTTTAGTGGTTGGAACTCGACATGGCCTGGGTCCTGAAGGGCACGAGAGCAACGCTCGAAGTTCGTCTGGTCAGACTCGAGCCACTCCGGGTGAAGCACTGCCTGCTGCAGATAGTACACGCCATCGAACCACACCGTTTCCACCTTGTCCCAGGTCGAGCTGTTCAGTCGCTTGCCCAGATGGGCGATACCTACACTGCCTTTGAGGGACTGGTAGTGCTGGACAGCGTCGGATTCGCTGTCATAGTGGAGGGTGAGCGTCGGTCGCTCCCAAGTGTGGTCGGCGACGAGGTCGTGGTCGAAAAAACGGAGTCGGCTCGGCTCCGTCGGCTACAGTCAAACGGTTCGTGAGCTCAAGTCGCGACTGCGTGCCGGACATGGTACGCCGCCATGTTGTATTGCCTGAGACCGACCTGCACGGCACGAGATGCTTGACGAAGGCGCGCTCCTCCTCAGTGAGGGCCTCTGAGACACCAGATATTCTGGTCATGTCAATGCCAAGGTCCTTAATGAGCACCTCCGCGGTCTTGTTCTTCGAGATCGGCTTTCCAAGCCGGCGGGAGATGTTGTTGATGAGCTTAAAGAGCTCTTGGGTCGAGTTGAAGCCATTGCGGACGTACATCAGGATCGATGTGAGCTCCATGATCTCAGAAAAGTTGGCGGAGCGCTCCTCTGAGTCGTTGTAGTCCTGCAAAGCACGCTCCTGGATGGCGTGGGTGCGGTAATCGTCCCGTACGAAGACAGGGTGAGGAGGGTGTTGATTTCCGTGTGCGGTTGCGGCACGTTGGAAGGGACGGGAGTCTGCTGGAGGGCGGAAGAACCTTGCGTCGTGAATGCGCTGGGAGATCAGGTCAGCCTCCTCCATCTCGCGGACGAGCTGGCAGAATTGCTCGCGCTGAGGTCTTGTCCTGGCGGAGTTGAGGCCAATTCCGACCATGGCGAAGTAGGTACAGCCAAGAAGGTAATTCATGCGCTCAACTGAGCGTGGCTGGTCATCATATATTGTACCGATGTGGCTCTCGAACACAATATGAGCAACCATGATTTCTGTAGAGTTTAAAAAAACAAGATTTTTGTACAAAAACTAGGCAGGTACATGCGCAACGGTCTGTGAGATAAATCAGACAATTTGGCTGTTGCTATAGCTCTATAAGAGCAGCTACAACTGCGCTGCCGGGGTTCCTTCTTCTTCTCTGGCCGTTTCAACACTATTTCATTAATTTCACCAGTTTCACACAATTGGTGAAACAATGTTCAGAACTCCTTCAGTTTATGGACGTTGGCTCCGAAACTAAAGCAGTGTGTATATGAGAGTGCCTGATTAAGATTCATCTGATTTTCATCTGCATTACTTGCGAATTTGCTGTTGTGCTCCTTGTGCACAAAAAAAGCAAATCTGGATTTGATCTCGAATATTGCCATGATGAAGGCGACACAAAATGCTCATTTGCCAACCAGTGCAGCTAGAAGAAAATGGTAAAAAGTTATGGATACTGCATGGGATGAGGCCCCCGTTGATGTGTTAAACGGCCATGATCGACCGCTCAACGTCAGCGCCTCTTTGGGCACCTTCTGCGGCGGTGGATCATGCCAATTGCCGATCTCAGCTCTATGGAGCTAAGTGCACTTGAGCTCTGAGCCAAGTCTTCTGATTCCATCTTATCGCCGATAAAAAAATGCAAATTTTGAGATACAGAAGATTGAATCTGTCCCCCAGAAAACCGAACATACTCCGATGATGTATACTGACTATATACCACCGTAGTATGGCCTGCTTTCTGGGGGACAGCTTCATTCTTTTGATTGGTTGATTCAGTCATTAGTTCCCGGCGACTGAGAAGGAGTTGACGCATAAAAACAACAGAGGATACTCTTTAGAACACACAGACTTTGCTGACAAGGCCACTTGGTCGTACGACCACTTTTGCCTTCGACCTTAAAATGCGAGAGGCAATTTGCTCGACCACCAATCTCGCACATGTTACATCAAGCATGGATATGTCATTAATGCACTCGCATCTATCATTTCAGCTGCTTCTTAGGACTTCGAACGCCCTGAAGCACGAATAAGGAATTTGCGTTTATCCTCCGTATATCCCCGGATTAACTGGCCATTCTAACAGTATGATAGCGCGGGCAGCGTTGGTATACTCACCGTTGAACTGTCGCTGGCCTCTCTGAATGCGAGGAAAGCAATTCACGCACACCGGAACACGACGAGAAGGACGCTTCAACATGTCAGTTCCAGTGTCAAAAACGGTGTCCGCGATATGATCCGGACAGAACCAGTTGGAACAAAAGTAGCAGAGCATGCTGGGTCCATCCTTAATACTTCTACCACAGTCCGCTGCTTGGGTGGTCTCGGTTGGAGGTGTACGATGAAAGCACTCGTCGTTACCATTGATTGCCTTACAGTCATCGCAGATGGATATCTTCTGCTTATCGGCCCTGTTAGATGCCGGGTATGCCATTCGCTCCTCCAAGTAGCCACTGACACAGCTATAATGGAAGTACCTCTCGCATTGTTGGCACTGCAGGGAGTTGTCGTCCTCAATCTTCAGCAGCAGATTCATCGGATCGTGACAGACCCCACAACACATGCGCAATGAGTTTCGTAGCTGCTGATAAGTGAAGTTGTCGAGTGCGTGGCGCCGGTTCATTCCTGTCTGGATAAGTGCCGTTGCCTGCGCCACACATGTGGAAAATTGGGAAGCGACTTGGTCGATGTGCGCTGCTTCCCGCTGTCTGTGTTCACTGGCCAGATTGTCACGAACAGTTACGACCGACTGAGGGGCGGGTTGAGACTGTTTCCGAGCCCTCTTGTCCTTCTTCTTCGAATAGGTCTGGAAGGGGATGCTGATGTAGCGCGAAACCGGAGGCTGCCATACCACAGTGCTAGTGGTACCTGATGCTGCCTGCAGGTTGTCCTGCAGCCTTGATAGGTTGATCTCGCCGAAGTCCTTGAGGAACACACCCTTGACCTTACCCTCGGTGTTGATCTGGTAAGACGAGGGGGCGAGTCCATCCAGAGCGTGGATAAGGGCATGACGAAGAGAACAAGCCATCGCTTGCTTCTTCTTGTAGAGAGCTCGGATATCATCTGGCAGAATAGCCCAGCACACCTCTGAAACCGCAACAGGCATGGCTTGAGCACAATCGCGTTGAAAGTAGAATACTTCTTTTGCAATTGCAATCAGGATTTCTCGTTTTTGGGTCTTTTCCATGATGCCTGTATGTGCACTTTAAGGTTGAAGATTGCTCACACAATTTGACTTTTCTTTATCGAATGGGATAAAGTTGAAGTAAATAAAGTACTATTCCGTTGCTAGGACAGCAAGGGGATGTTACAGTAGGAGTTTCAACACTTTTTGAGAAAGAAAGAAAGAAATTTATGGTGCTTGGATTCTGACCCCGGACTGAGCTTGTTTCCCGTTGTCTTGGAGCTGAGTGCCCCGGGGTACTGCCTATTTCCCGTGGCAAACTGGTCAGCAGCGTTTGCCTTGGGCTTTCGGTGCTACTGTCTCCGCGGAAAGCCGATTCCAATCGCCCCAGAGGCCCTGCGGCCATCTCCGTGCAAATATGCTTTCCTGTCTCCCTGAAAGTCCGGCAACTATCCGGGGAGCCTGGGGGTCTGTCCTCGGGGCATTGACAGGCAGGATCGTCCTGCAGAACCTTGACTATGACACTCCTTGCTTCCCTGCAGTCCTTGTAGAGCCGTTCAGCCACGGCACCCTCTCGTCTGTCCGGTTCCCCAATTCCATGCCCCCTCGACTCTGTTAAGAAGCCTACCCGAAGGCGGGGAAAGTGACTAAGTCCATGCTGTCTACCCCGGTTAGGTGGCGTGGGTCAGCGGCAGCCCCAGGCACTAGGCCTGGTTGTCCTGTTACCCCTTACAACATTTCGCTTGCACTACATGTCCTTGGTTTCCCATGTCGTTAACAAGGGCGGCAGGGGCACCTGTGCCCCTCCGACCCCCGTGGCCAGTCCCTGCAGTTTCCTTGGGGTCCCAACGAGTGGTGCAACCATATGGATATGGATTTCCTTGACCTTATCCTTGCTCTGTCCTTGTCGCATGTCCTTTCTTTCTTATTTCTGGTCTGTCCTTCCTGTTCTTTCCTTGCAGTCGTTCCTTCCCTTGCTTTGGTTCCTGGCTACCGGGATACGTGGGGCCTTTCCTCACTGATCCCAGGAGCTTAGCACCCAGCGAGGGTGGTCCATGGCTGATTCCTTGTCCATCCCTTCCCGGTCCTGGAGTCAGGGGTTCATGACATGCTTCTATTCCACCTTGAAGCTGTTGTAAACCTTTGCCAGTTCCCGTAGTCCTGCCGTGAGGCCTTCCCAAATGTCCTCCGAGCCCCATATTATTAGTTGCTGTAATTCTAGGATGGGTCTTTCCTGGTACCATTCGCCCTGGGGGCCCTGCCTTACTTCCAAGTCCTTAGTTTTGTGCTTCGCTGCTGTCCACAGCTTTGTCCAAGCTTCTCCCCTGTCTACTGCCGGGCATTCACAGATTATGTGCGCTGCCGATCCTAGCCTCTGGCCCTCTGCCCACTCCCCTGATCATTTCCTGCTTCCCTTGCTGGTCCTGGCTTTTCCCTAATGATCCTGTAGAACAGGCTCACCTCCGACTCCTCCGAGCATAGGGGGCATAGTCTGCTAATTTCTCTCTTCAGGTCAGCGCCTTGGGCCAGCTCTGTGATGGCTCTCATAGGGCCCTCCCCTCTCTCTGCCGACGATGGGGATGGGCTGACATTGGCTGCAATGGATACAATTCTCTTCCATTCCGCCCTGCTTTTGCCCCTTCCCAGCCTTTCGGTCTACCGTAGGCTTACCTTGCAGACACTTGCTTAATTTCCTTGTCCCCATGATTTCCATTAGTCCTAGTGCCGTACGGCTTTTGCACCGCTTCATCCACCCCCTCCTGATCGTTTCCATGCCATAATCCAGTAGCGCTGGTTTAGGGGCTCCTTCTCTGGTGCCCTCCAGTAGATGCTGCACTCTCTCCCTAGCTTCCCACATAACCGTGCCCCGCCCCCATTCTCTGTTTCTGACTGGTATATCCTGGTCCCTGTAGTTGACTATCCTTTTGACTGCCAGCCATTCCATGTGTGCCTGGAGGTCCACCCATCCATTCATCAGCCTCATGGCTGCGCCCCCTCCCGGTCCTGTTCCTGCCATGATTCCCTGCCAGTCATTCCAGATCCTTCTACCTCCCGGTGCGTTCCCCCACACCTCGACTCCGAAGAGGATCCTGGGCCATATATATATTTCCAGTAGTAGCCTGCTCGCTAGTGCTGGCATGTTTGCCCTGGTCCACCCTGCCCATCTCACCAGTCTCTTGTACCTTTCGCTCTGCTCCTGTTTCCGCCTTATGCAGGCCGACATAGGGTCCTTCCCACTTGCGATCCATAATCCCAGGTATCTCGCCTCCTTCTCTGGCAGTAGTGTTACCCCCTCGATCCTGACTAGGGCTGTTCTGTCCACGCTAATCATTACATTCTTCTGGGCGTTCACCCTCATTTCATGCTCTCTGATTATGTCCACCATTATGTTGGCGACCATCTGGCTATGCTCCGGTTTGCTCCCTGTGACCGCAGTGTCATCCACAAACATGGTAAGTGCTGCCGGTAGTCGGTCGCTGAGGTGGCTCGTGGTCCTTGGCGGTTCTCTGATGTCGTACCGTTCTCCCTTGATTTTCTTTCTGGCCAGGTGGGGCCAGTTAGCCATGAACAGCACAAACAGTGTCGGTGCCAGGACGCACCCTTGCTTAACTCCCCTGTTGGTTCTTTCCCATGCCTTTGCCCCCTTGACTGATATCCAGGTTTCCTTTATTGTGCCTTGAATTGCCCTGATCAAGTGCTCCTCCACCCCCATACCCTGTAGCTTATCCATGAGAATGTCCCTTGGTACCGTGTCATATGCCTTCTCGATGTCCAGAAAGATTGACGTGGTCTCACCCCCTCCTGGTGCCGCTGCACAATGTACTGTATCTGCTGGATGACGTCCCTGTCTGACTGGAAACCAGCCTGTTCTCTTGGTATGAACCTTTTCGTTGCTGCTTCCAGACGTATCTTGAGCAATCTACCATAGACCCTGTACAGCAGTGGTGTCAAGGATATTGGTCTATATGATTCCGGCTTGACCCTTGGCTTCCCTGTCTTGTGTATGGCCGACACTGTGGCATACTTCCATGCTTTGGGTACGTCGCCCTCCCTGTAGACCCTGTTGATGAGCCTCGTCACTTCCCTAAGGCCTTTCTCATCCAGCTCTCTCAGCATGTCTCCAGATGTGAGGTCAGGCCCTGGTGCGGTGTCCCTCCTGATCCTTTTGATTGCGGCTTTGACCTCGCTTTCCTTGAACTCATTTCCGTCCCTGCCCCTCCATGTCTTCCAGGTGGGTTCCCTGCCTCTGCTGACTCTAGCATACTGTTGCAAGAGGATCTCGCTGATGGCCGCCTTGTCCGTGGTTACCACTCCGTCCTTGAGGAGGCTCTCCGGCATTCCCTTGTATTGGTTGTCACACCACCACCTTCTGATGGCAGCTTCCACTGAGGCCCTTGAGGCCCTATACCCCCTTTTTGCACTTCTGCTGATGTCGGCCACCCATTTGGCCCTGCGCTCTCCCCAGTATTTCTCCAGCTCCTCTTTCATCCTTTCCTTCCTGGTCCTGTTGCCTATTTCTGTCCATGGGGTTCGCTGGAGTTCGCTCCACACTCCGTTCCCGAACACTTTGTCCCTTGCCTTTGCTCCCCTGTTGTTCACTGGGTCGCCCATGCATGCTCTTATAGTCTCTTCCCATTGGTCCGAGCTCTTGATCCTGTTCAGCTTTGAGACTGTGACTGGCCCCTCCTTCTTTTTCATGGGCCAGGTGTGCACCTCGGGTATGGCCAGAGCCACGTCTCGCTCACTTCTGCCATAGTACCGTTGTTCCTTCCATGCTAGTGTGATTCCATTGTGTGCTGAGCCCCATACCCCGACCTTCTGAGACTCTACCACCTCAATCTCCGCCCCCTGGATTCCTGGTGTTGTCAC
This sequence comes from Carpediemonas membranifera, assembly GCA_019828565.1. NCBI lineage: Eukaryota > Fornicata > Carpediemonas > Carpediemonas membranifera. The sequence continues at coordinate 51,133 of JAHDYR010000038.1, read as the reverse complement.
TGCAAAGTCCGGGGTTGATGTTCCTGATGTGAGCGTCCCAGACTTGGGTATGATGGCTTTGAGCCTGTGCTTCTCCATCATATCCTTCCACCGGGTGGATCTTTCCATCTGGCCTGGGTCGATGTTCCAGTCTCCCATAATTATGGCCTCCATGCTCCCTTTCATGTCCATGATCTTCTGTATAGTGTCCCTGAATCCATCCTTCTCCTGCTTGCTGTGGCCGGATGGAGGGCCATACACGTTGATGACTAGTATGTCCCTGCCGGTTCTCATTATGCTGGCTTGCACTCTTCCCGATAGGCTGTCCGTTATGCCGATGTCCCACTTTGCAGTTGCGTGTGGGCTCACTATCGTGCCGATGCCTTCCCTTGTTCCCTTCCATCTTGGCGCAGGTTCGTCATTGCCTGCTATGCCTAGTTGTCGGTTGATGCGGTGCTGACTTTTTGACATCCGCCTTTCGTTTTTCGTTGGCTAAGACCAGGTCCTCTTCCGTCTCCCTCCCTGCTAGTGCGTAGTCAAGGTCCATGAAGCAATGAACCCTCGTATTCGCCGTTCTCCATGTCTCTTGTATGAGTACTGCCTCTATGTCCTTCAACCTTAGCTGAATCGCCGTTGCCATAGACGCCGTGAAGTCCTTTCCTCTTCCTATGTGTCCCTCTGTGTTCAGACTAAGTATCTTGTAGGTTACCATTGCCTTTGTCCTGTTTCCTTATCCTGCGAATTCCCAGAATTTGGGAGCCCCAGCTTCCCGCTCCTCTCCTGCTATCCTTGTCCTAACAAGGGGCCTAGATGCCGGTCTCGGTGACCCTTGTCAGGCCAACCTTGTTACCACCTGGTGACCTTCCATTCTTCGGGCAGGGTACTTAGGAGGGGGACGATATGACGTGACCCCCCTTTGGCTGCCGCTACAGCCTACCGGCAGTGCATTTCAGCTAATGCCGGGCCCTGGGTGGGAGCCAGGGCTTGTGAATTATAAAGAAAATGTTGCTTGTTCCTTGAAAGAATACTGCTTTACCATGTCCTTACTCCTCCTCCGTGGACTCCCCACTGCCGCTGCAGCTGTCCTCGGCCTGACTCACTTGCTGTCCTTGTAGACTCTGCATTACCGTGATGAACTGGGTCATCAGGTCCATGGGTGAGATCTGCTTGGCCTTCTTAGCCTTCTTGTGCTTGTGCCGGGGGATCGTGGGCTTCTCCTTGCTGGGCTTAGTCGCGACGCCGGAGAGCACCAACCTTCCGTGGCCTTGCTCTTGCATGAGTCGGGCAGCCTTGAGCGCTGAGATCTCTTGTTGCGCCTCTGCCAACTGCTTTCGGAGCCGCAGCTTCTCCGAGTCCATGCCGGTTGCCTGTCTGCTTCCAGACTCCCAGTCCATGTCCTCTTCGTGCCTGCTTCTCTTTCCGCTGTCCGAGTCCATGATCCTACTCGTGCTGCCCTCCTTGCGCTTGAGCGTCGTGGAGGAAGAGTGATCCTTGCTGTTGTCCATGCCTCCCTCTGAGCCTCTACCGGCCCAGGTGTTCCCGCTGAACGAGCCTCTCATCTGCGTTCCCGTGTTGTCCTGTCTCTCCCTGTCGTCTCCTCCGTGGTTACGATCCGAGGTCCTGTTCATGTTACCAGCTCTGTCGCCGGTTCTGTCGTCAGCTCTGACACCAGCTCTACCGCCGGCTCCGTGTCCTACACTTTTTGAGAGGATACCCCTCAGAGGTGACAGTGCAACACCCGAAATTTTGTCTATACACGTCATATACAAGGTCTAATGCATCTTTGCCAACCACTTTTAGCGTTTGTATGTGTCAGACGATCGAGTTCTGAAGAGCGACTTTGGCCAAGTCATGCGACCTTATCCTGCACTGACGATACGGAAAACGATCATAAATATTTTTTGTGACATCGACATGCGCTAATAATGTTTCCAGAGGTAGAACTAGGCTAGTAGAAGACTGTCACCCACTTTGGGGATGATCCGACGACATCGATCAAAATCAATCAAGGATTCCGGGACTTGATTCTGGGACTTTAAGTCCCGGTTAGAGTACCGGAAAACGCAGCATGCTTTCGAAAGGAGTGCCATGGATACCCAGGCACTAACGATCAAGGAGATGTGCCGGCTGTAGCTCTTCAGACGTATGGCAAAAGTCAAAACTGACATTTTCAGAACTCAATCAGTTGATGCATTTAGGGGTACTCCGCGCCTGTGCATATAGCTCACTATGAGCCCTAACGATTCGGCCAGACATTAGTCCGGAGCATCCCAACTCGTGTTCTCAAGGGGCGCCCATCTTCGAAAATGGACCCGACCCAGCATCATATTTATCGAACGGCGAGGGGGACAGACATGGGAACGCGTGCTAGACAAAGACATAACAATCGTGTGTTGGGCGGGGGTGGGATCTGACACTTGGGTCCAATAAATGGTCCGTCGGGGGGATGGGAAGCTCCCCTTCTGAATCGCGTTACAAAACAGAGTCTAGCGTCTTCTGACTGAGCTGCTTCAGCCCGAATGGCAGACGCTTGTCCGGCACGGCGACGTAAAAGTGCTTCGAGAACAGACCCGCGATAGGTCGACTCTCCAGGCCTGTCTCGCACACCTGCTGCACTACAGGGCCCCTTTGTCGTCAATACCGAAGTCGTAGACAGCTGGTACCATCTTGTCGTCCACCTTGATCGTGAAGTAGGGGGCGACTTGGATCACTCCCGTGACCCTGGGAACGACAGCAATGTGGAAGGAAGCAGAGAGCGGAGCACGGATATTTTATGCGCATATGTGACACAATGTTCTATGAAGTGAATGGCGTGAAGACCACACCGATGACAACCCACGTCGCCACAGCCCTCTCAGCATACGGAAACACGCCAGCCGCCACAGCAAACTGGGGATCGTGGGCCTTGCAGTCGACCACATCCATGCCCTGGGCGGACTGGAGGAACTGACTGAACACCCGACCGCCAGCGATATGGGAGCATACGAGGGGCACCGCGATCAGCCGCTGCCCTGGTCTCGACACGCGGCGAAGCTGATCCTGCGTCAGATCCGTGATCTCTGGAAGCTGGCAGGTCATATTATGCACCTTCTCTGCCTCCATACGGCCGGGCATCGCCCCCAGCACCGCCTTGAGGGCAGCAGATTCAACCGTCAACTCCTGCCCAGCACCTAGCCGTCGCTCTCGGATGCGATCCATCAGCTGAACCTCGAGGTCGCGCATGGTCTCATGGACGCCCTTGAATCCCGCCCAAGGTCGGACAGAGAGGGGCCCCGGTACGAGCGGGACTGCATGGTGCAGCTGCATTGGGAGTATGCGGGGCGGCCGGTCCCTGAAGAGGGCCAGCGGCCCTGGCGCGAATGGGGCCAGAGTGTCAAGGGATATTTCACGCCACTGGGTCTGGCCCGGGTCTCGGATGTTGAAGTCGATACCGGGATGAATCATGGCCTGCAGCGAGAAGTTGACGAACACGCTCTCGTGGTTGAACATGCAGTCGATGGTACTCAAGGGCAAGACGGACGGGTTGGCCGCGATCTCAGCCCAGCTTAGGCGCTGGCAGAAGCACGGGTGCCAGAAAGTGGGGGCCCCTGGGTCGTCTCGTGTGAAAGTGACCACCCACGCGGACGTGTCCGCCTTCTCGGGGTACGATGATCCGATGGCAATGAACGCGTCGAGACCTTGTCCCAGTAGTAGCGAGCAGAGCAGGGCCGCGTGGTCCTCCACGTCCCCAGCCCCGCGGGCCACAATTGTGTGCAAGTTGTGCCACACACGGTGCCTCCCACCGCCCGGGATGGATGTCGTCGTGTAGGGCAGCAGCGAGACGAAGCGGTGAGCGGCCTCGGGGTCCGTCACGGCGGGATACTGCAAGTGGTGCGGGATGGGCTGAACAATCGCCAGGACTGGGACGGTGTGGCCGAACTCGCCTGGCTCTGACAACGGCACTCGGCGAAGGTCGAGGGCGGTGCTGGCGGTGTGGCGGGCAGTCCACGCCGCACGGAAGGCCGCCCACCATCGCTCAGTGGCCTCGATAAAGTTCTTGTACGAGGTCTCAACCAAGGCGTTGCTGTTCTGGTTGAGGACGTCGAAGTGCGATCGGGAGAGTTCCGGAGTGTGAACGCCACTCAGCTCCATGAAAACTGTCGCCACAACTGTAGTCGGGGAATAAGTGCTGCACAGATCCAACGCGATCTCACAACTCGGCGTGTGCAGCACCTGCCGCCACTTGACGGCTCGGACGCCGAGGGTTGCCCGGTTTCCGTTGGGGTGGGACGCCACAAGGACGACGTGGAGCGTGAAGGGGGTGTCAAAGAACGGCGTGGCGGCAAGCTCCTCCCCAGCGGCCCCAAGTGGGAAGAAGAAAGTATTGCGCAAGGCGATGTCGCGCGACAGGGAAAGGGGCGCCACTTCAGCCCGATCGCTGCCAAATTGGAGGTGCAGTTCCAGAGCTGTGCCCTTATCCAGGGACCCAGCTGTCTTAACAATCATGCGTGTGATTCTCACGCGGAGTCCTGGGACACCAGGGGGGAGAGGGGGGGCTATCACTGAGGGCGGGGGGATGTCTTGGGCCGCATGCGCCTCCTCCACAAGCCCCATATTCTCAATGTATTGTCTAAACGTGCTATTCTGAAGAATTAAGCTCCCTATCCTGTCTCGGTCCACGGGCTTGCTGCTATCCATCTCCTCACCCACGATCTTCTGAATGAGAAGGCTAATCTCCTTGCTATCGGACGCATCGTTGAGAAGACGCCTGATCTTTAAGCGTTGCTCGCTTTCATCGGCCATTATCAGCCAGTTCTTGAGTTTGGCTGACTGCAGAAGGTGCAAAATTTTCTCGCAGCTTAGGGACCGACTCAATGTAGCGTTTAGAGGTGTTTACTGGGGGTTCATGATTAGACTCAAGTATTCTTATCCTGCGCGGCACACTACCTCCACTCACCCACTTCAGCCCTCGTCTGTGCCATCGGTCTGTCGTGCTTTCAGTCGTCGGTCTGCACGAAAAGATGCGTCGTCTGTCGTCCATCGTCTGTGTCGAACGCTGCTGTCTTCTTTCGCGTCTGTGCTCGTCTGTTACGCGCTCATCTGTCGTCCATTGCCGGCGTCTGAAGCTCATGTCGTCGTCGTCTTCGTCATCTTAGTCTGCTGTGAGAGACACTAGTGGTGGAAAGCGGTTGTAGCTAGTAGTAAAGACGCTTTGTGTTGTATGATGCTGGTTTCTTGTGTTTTGAGGTATGCTGCTAGCTGATGAACCCTGAAAAGAAATGATCGATGCAGGCAGCTCAATAGACTGCATGCCTTCCAAGATATACACGGCGAAGGCTTCCGTTAACAAGGCCATTGGCGAGATTAACGGCGGAGGCGATAACAACGCGCCGCGGCGAGGAAATCTTGAACCGGGCATGCGTTCTTTCACGCAGGCTAAGTACACATTCACTTGCCTGCTTGCGTGCGTCTCTGCATCTGCGCACGCGTTGACCCCACCGAGGACGGTCAACCTGTTCGACCAGGAGGTCCTCAAGCAGATCGTCAGCATTGCCAAGGGAAGAGAGTGCAAGGCAAAGGCAGCGGATCGGTGCAGGTGGATTGGCGACCTGGCGATGTGGAGGGACCCTGACATAACCCCACTCGTCCAGGACTTCGTGGCTGCCTACGGGTACGTCGGTTTGGCAAAGCCATTTCAGCGCTGGTTGGGTGAGTACTCCACAGCCACCCGGGTCTGGCTCTCGCGCGCGTCACCCAGGTACCTGACCCGTCTTCGTGCTGGATTAGAACGGGTGCGTCCGCTCCTCCATGATCGGCCGGGTGTTCAACAGGATTTTCTCGACACACTAGGCGAGCTCGACACTGAGGTTGCCGCCATATCCGTCGATCATGGCAGGTATCATCCTCAAATGCATGCATTGCCCGAGGAGCAGCGGGTGGGTCGCACTGGTACCGTGGATTTCTCTCACCGAGATAAGAGCGCCAGCGAGAACATCCTTTGGTGCACCTTCGATGCAACTTCAGATCAGATAGAGCAATCTCCTTTCCACTACGACTCCCAGAGAGGTGCTCTTCCTCGCTATCATTAACTTGCTAAGTTGAGCAAGCACGCGCTGCAGCGCGCGTGATATGCTGCGCACGGTTGATAGAGTATGATGAACCACACTGCGATCCTGATGCTGCTTGGATCACTGTGTGTTTTGGACTCAAGTATTCTTATCCTGCGCGGCATACTCAATATTGAGGCCTCTTCAGCCCCCCCCCCCATTTATTCGATTCTGAATACAATGAGACGACGTGTGAGCGATTGTGACGTTTGCAGCTGTACTGACGTCCACGAAGAAGACGCTTTGTGGAAGCCCTGGAGAAGACGATCTCCCTACCGACTTAAGACGTGAGTAGGAGGGAGACAGGGCAGTTTTTTTGCGCAGTATAAACACATTGTTCGACCTTCAGGGCCCACGTCTTAAACTGCACATCCCCAATGGTCACTCGTGGGCACGTCACAACGGCCGTAGCAATCGGTGTTGCAGCTGGATACTTTAGTTTTAATGCATATCACCCGGATAAGCGAGAAGTACTTAAGGATCACGTCCGTGGCATCCGTGAAGGTTCGTGACAACCATTCGCCAGTAACACAGCAAAGCAGTTTCTCACACCATCTTCATTGCATCGTCTTGCATCTATTCTCACTGAATCGAGATCACAACTAGCTCCAGCGACGCTCCCGACGCTCATTATTGACATGGATTCTGTCTTGATCGGCAAACACCTTCAGAGAGGCGTCAAAACCCTCGGACTGCGCCCAGGAGCCGCCGAGTTCATCGATGCATTGACTGGAAGGTATGACGTTGTGTTGTACACCTCATACCCGGCCGCCATGGCGAAGAATATCGTCACAGGCATCGACCCGGCGGGGAAGGTTGTTACCCGCACAATTGATAAGCACCCCAGCCTCAAGCGTGGCCGGTGGTGGTCTCGCAAGGTGGTTTCACCAAAATTCCTGAATGGGCGTGATGACGTTACGCTTCTCTCAGCTTCTCGGGGGTCAGGCTGGTTCGTGCCCACGCAGAACATAGTCATTCCCGCGTGGAAGGATGCCACCAGGGACACGGCGCTCTTTGAGCTGGCGGAGTCGCTTGAGTCTGGTCTGCTGTCGATCGGGGCAGTCGACCCTGTTGCCGCAGACAGCGGGCTTATGAGCGAGGCAGACGGCATCAGGCGCGTCATGTATGGAGATGAGGAGCCTAGAGATCCATTGGCCTGGCAAATATTACGTAAACACCGGCGCTAGGCGAGGTTTATTCAGCTTTTTGGTGCTCTTTTTTTTATGCAAAAACGGGAACATCAAAACCGAACGCCACCTGCAGATGAATCTGAACAGTGCCGACTTTTCCTATCTAGAAATGGTGGGTAAAGGGTCGTTCGGTGAAGTTTGGAAAGCTATGAACAAACGAACGCAAGAAATCGTTGCAATTAAGAACATTGACCTTGAAGAGGCAGACGACGACATTGAGGACATTAGGAAGGAGATCTCTATCCTGTCTGAGCTTGAATCAGACTATGTTACACGCTATTACGGCTCCTTCATTGAGGGGACACGCCTCTCGATCGTCATGGAGTACCTTGGCGGTGGATCTGTTTTCGACATAATGCAACAGACCGATATCTCAGAAGCATACATCGCCATCATCATGCGCGAGGTCCTTTCAGCGTTGAAATACCTTCACTCGTCGAATAAGATCCACCGCGACATCAAAGCGGCCAATCTGCTGCTGTCCGAGGGCGGGAAGGTCAAGCTCGCCGACTTTGGTGTCTCTGGGCAGATTACGGATACCATGTCCAAGCGGAACACGTTCATCGGGACGCCCTACTGGATGGCCCCAGAGGTGATCAGTCAGGCCGGACATGACGTCAAGGCCGACATCTGGAGTCTGGGGATCACTGCCATAGAAATGGCCGAGGGCGCCCCGCCGTTCTCTGAGATGCACCCGATGAAGGCCCTGATGATCATCCCCAAGCCCAACGTCGACCCGCCCCGCCTCGAGGACGAGAAGCGCTGGGACCGGTCATTCCACGACTTCCTCGCCCAGTGCCTGGTCAAGGACCCCGAGCGGAGATCTAGCGCGGCAGAGCTGCTCAAGCACAAGTTCATCAGGAACGCCGGCCGGCTGGCGACCCTGCAGGACCTCGTGGAGCGGGGCCAGGTCAAGAGCTCTGCCACGACCAAGGCGACACCCTTACCGGCATCTGCTGATGCGGTAAAGCCCGAGGTGGCGTGGGACTTCGACTCGTCCGACGACGACGGCCTCGAGCCAGCTGGCACGGTCGCCCAACGCCCCACTGCACCGCTGCCGTCCATCCCTGCCATGGGCACGGTCGCCGTTCGTCCGTCTGCCATTGTGAATTCCGAGCGGGACGAGACCAGTGACGGGGAGGCCGACTCCTCCTCAGCCGTGATGAAGGAGGTCTTCGCCCCAGCCCTCAAGGCCGTTGGCACAAACCACCCACAAGCCGCTGAGACATGCGACACGATCTTGGGCGCGCTGGCAGCCCTTCCTATGGGAGCGGCGGAGCTCCTCGCCGCGGAGCTCGTGACAAGGTACGGATCCCTGTCTGCCGACAACAGGAGCGGACGAACCGTGCGGCTGCCATCCGAACGTGAGATGCAGGCCGCGGTGGAGCGGGCGGCGGCTGGTGGGGGCGAGAGTCGCGTGGACGACTCCGTGACGGCCGACATCAACCGCTATTTGGTGTCCCGTCTTGGCAAGTGAGTGTGATAAATAGAGTCCCATGCGTCTCTGCTGTCTGCATGGCGCGTAGTATGCCTTTGTCGCCGCAGAATTTCTAAAAGTGCACCACGACACTTGACGCCATGAGCCGCAACGGGTCCACAGAGACCCCGAATTTGCGGCAGCAGCTGGAAAAAACAAGGAAGCGGTTGTCAATTGCCAATGGGGAGTACGCTAAGCTGAACCGGAGGTTCGAAACAGACCATGAGCTCCTGAAGAAGATCTCCGCACAGAACAGAACCCTGTCCGAGGAGAATGCAACTCTCAAGACTGAACTAGATTACTATCGGTTGAATCTCGGCGACCAGGACCGGCCAGCGACTGTGGAGGTGGGACTGATGACTGACGGAAGTGCGCCATCGCCAGACATCACAGAGTCTGCCGACACCCACACCACTGCCAAGATTTCAGTGCTACAGCGTCAATTGAAGGACATGAAACATGAGCGGGACCAGCACCGAGGCCTGACGACGAAGCTCTATGGCGAAGAGCTCGTCAAGACACTGGACCTGAACGAGGATCTTAGACGTGAAATCGCTGATCTCAAGACAGCTTCTCGGTCAAATGAGAAGATTTTGGCCGAACGCGAGGGGGAAATCCGTGAGTTGAAGCGGCGACTTGAGAGCACCCGTGCAGAAAAGTCGGGCCGAGACGGGATTGTCGACCAGGAGCGCAACGCCCTGCGCCGCGAGGTCGAGGGCCTCAAGGGCGAGCTCGAGGCGCGCAAGAACGAAGTCGTGCAGAAGGTCGCCGATCTCGAGGCGAGCCAGGCTGAGGTCAAGCGCCAGGCCGCCGCGAACGAGACTACGCGCGAGAAGAACGCGGACCTCCTGGCGAGCCTCCACGTCGCCCAGGCCAACATCGAGCAGCAGCAGGCCGAGCACGAGGACGTGATCGCGCACCTCCGCGACGAGATCGACGACACGAAGCGCCGCCTGCGCGAAGCAGAAGAGCAGCGCGAGGCTGTCAGCTCCCGCGCTGAGACGCTCGCTGAGCAGGTCACCGAGATGGAGGCTCTGCGCGGCAAGGCCAAGAACCCCGAGAGCAAGACCCTGCCCGAGAAGACGCGTGAGATCGCCGACCTCAAGTCGCAGATCATCCGGATGCAGGAGACTGCCGCCGCGAAGGCTGCCGAGTTCGAGGAAGAACGCAAGCAGCTTCAGGAAGAGGTCCGCGAGTTGAAGCGCCAGTTCCAAGACCGCACCTTCGACCTGGAGCAGACGATCCTGCAGCGCGAGGACGACGCTGAGCTTGTCGACCAGGAGCGCAACGCCCTGCGCCGCGAGGTCGAGGGCCTCAAGAGCGAGCTCGAGGCGCGCAAGAACGAAGTCGTGCAGAAGGTCGCCGATCTCGAGGCGAGCCAGGCTGAGGTCAAGCGCCAGGCCGCCGCGAACGAGACTACGCGCGAGAAGAACGCGGACCTCCTGGCGAGCCTCCACGTCGCCCAGGCCAACATCGAGCAGCAGCAGGCCGAGCACGAGGACGTGATCGCGCACCTCCGCGACGAGATCGACGACACGAAGCGCCGCCTGCGCGAAGCAGAAGAGCAGCGCGAGGCTGTCAGCTCCCGCGCTGAGACGCTCGCTGAGCAGGTCACCGAGATGGAGGCTCTGCGCGGCAAGGCCAAGAACCTCGAGAGCAAGACCCTGCCCGAGAAGACGCGTGAGATCGCCGACCTCAAGTCGCAGATCATCCGGATGCAGGAGACTGCCGCCGCGAAGGCTGCCGAGTTCGAGGAAGAACGCAAGCAGCTTCAGGAAGAGGTCCGCGAGTTGAAGCGCCAGTTCCAAGACCGCACCTTCGACCTGGAGCAGACGATCCTGCAGCGCGAGGACGACGCTGAGCTTGTCGACCAGGAGCGCAACGCCCTGCGCCGCGAGGTCGAGGGCCTCAAGAGCGAGCTCGAGGCGCGCAAGAACGAAGTCGTGCAGAAGGTCGCCGATCTCGAGGCGAGCCAGGCTGAGGTCAAGCGCCAGGCCGCCGCAAACGAGACTACGCGCGAGAAGAACGCGGACCTCCTGGCGAGCCTCCACGTCGCCCAGGCCAACATCGAGCAGCAGCAGGCCGAGCACGAGGACGTGATCGCGCACCTCCGCGACGAGATCGACGACACGAAGCGCCGCCTGCGCGAAGCAGAAGAGCAGCGCGAGGCTGTCAGCTCCCGCGCTGAGACGCTCGCTGAGCAGGTCACCGAGATGGAGGCTCTGCGCGGCAAGGCCAAGAACCTCGAGAGCAAGACCCTGCCCGAGAAGACGCGTGAGATCGCCGACCTCAAGTCGCAGATCATCCGGATGCAGGAGACTGCCGCCGCGAAGGCTGCCGAGTTCGAGGAAGAACGCAAGCAGCTTCAGGAAGAGGTCCGCGAGTTGAAGCGCCAGTTCCAAGACCGCACCTTCGACCTGGAGCAGACGATCCTGCAGCGCGAGGACGACGCTGAGCTTGTCGACCAGGAGCGCAACGCCCTGCGCCGCGAGGTCGAGGGCCTCAAGAGCGAGCTCGAGGCGCGCAAGAACGAAGTCGTGCAGAAGGTCGCCGATCTCGAGGCGAGCCAGGCTGAGGTCAAGCGCCAGGCCGCCGCGAACGAGACTACGCGCGAGAAGAACGCGGACCTCCTGGCGAGCCTCCACGTCGCCCAGGCCAACATCGAGCAGCAGCAGGCCGAGCACGAGGACGTGATCGCGCACCTCCGCGACGAGATCGACGACACGAAGCGCCGCCTGCGCGAAGCAGAAGAGCAGCGCGAGGCCGTCAGCTCCCGCGCTGAGACGCTCGCTGAGCAGGTCACCGAGATGGAGGCTCTGCGCGGCAAGGCCAAGAACCTCGAGAGCAAGACCCTGCCCGAGAAGACGCGTGAGATCGCCGACCTCAAGTCGCAGATCATCGAGATACAGGAAACTGCCGCCGCGAAGGCTGCCGAGTTCGATGAAGAACGCAAGCAGCTTCAGGAAGAGGTTCGCGAGTTAAAGTGCCAGTTCCAAGACCGCACCTTCGACCTGGAGCAGACGATCCTGCAGCGTGATGGCGACGCTGAGCTTGTCGCACAGGAGCGCAACGCCCTGCGCCGCGAGGTCGAGGGCCTCAAGAGCGAGCTCGAGGCGCGCAAGAACGAAGTCGTGCAGAAGGTCGCCGATCTCGAGGCGAGCCAGGCTGAGGTCAAGCGCCAGGCCGCCGCGAACGAGACTACGCGCGAGAAGAACGCGGACCTCCTGGCGAGCCTCCACGTCGCCCAGGCCAACATCGAGCAGCAGCAGGCCGAGCACGAGGACGTGATCGCGCACCTCCGCGACGAGATCGACGACACGAAGCGCCGCCTGCGCGAAGCAGAAGAGCAGCGCGAGGCTGTCAGCTCCCGCGCTGAGACGCTCGCTGAGCAGGTCACCGAGATGGAGGCTCTGCGCGGCAAGGCCAAGAACCTCGAGAGCAAGACCCTGCCCGAGAAGACGCGTGAGATCGCCGACCTCAAGTCGCAGATCATCCGGATGCAGGAGACTGCCGCCGCGAAGGCTGCCGAGTTCGAGGAAGAACGCAAGCAGCTTCAGGAAGAGGTCCGCGAGTTGAAGCGCCAGTTCCAAGACTGCACCTTCGACCTGGAGCAGACGATCCTGCAGCGCGAGGACGACGCTGAGCTTGTCGACCAGGAGCGCAACGCCCTGCGCCGCGAGGTCGAGGGCCTCAAGAGCGAGCTCGAGGCGCGCAAGAACGAAGTCGTGCAGAAGGTCGCCGATCTCGAGGCGAGCCAGGCTGAGGTCAAGCGCCAGGCCGCCGCGAACGAGACTACGCGCGAGAAGAACGCGGACCTCCTGGCGAGCCTCCACGTCGCCCAGGCCAACATCGAGCAGCAGCAGGCCGAGCACGAGGACGTGATCGCGCACCTCCGCGACGAGATCGACGACACGAAGCGCCGCCTGCGCGAAGCAGAAGAGCAGCGCGAGGCTGTCAGCTCCCGCGCTGAGACGCTCGCTGAGCAGGTCACCGAGATGGAGGCTCTGCGCGGCAAGGCCAAGAACCTCGAGAGCAAGACCCTGCCCGAGAAGACGCGTGAGATCGCCGACCTCAAGTCGCAGATCATCCGGATGCAGGAGACTGCCGCCGCGAAGGCTGCCGAGTTCGAGGAAGAACGCAAGCAGCTTCAGGAAGAGGTCCGCGAGTTGAAGCGCCAGTTCCAAGACCGCACCTTCGACCTGGAGCAGACGATCCTGCAGCGCGAGGACGACGCTGAGCTTGTCGACCAGGAGCGCAACGCCCTGCGCCGCGAGGTCGAGGGCCTCAAGAGCGAGCTCGAGGCGCGCAAGAACGAAGTCGTGCAGAAGGTCGCCGATCTCGAGGCGAGCCAGGCTGAGGTCAAGCGCCAGGCCGCCGCGAACGAGACTACGCGCGAGAAGAACGCGGACCTCCTGGCGAGCCTCCACGTCGCCCAGGCCAACATCGAGCAGCAGCAGGCCGAGCACGAGGACGTGATCGCGCACCTCCGCGACGAGATCGACGACACGAAGCGCCGCCTGCGCGAAGCAGAAGAGCAGCGCGAGGCCGTCAGCTCCCGCGCTGAGACGCTCGCTGAGCAGGTCACCGAGATGGAGGCTCTGCGCGGCAAGGCCAAGAACCTCGAGAGCAAGACCCTGCCCGAGAAGACGCGTGAGATCGCCGACCTCAAGTCGCAGATCATCCGGATGCAGGAGACTGCCGCCGCGAAGGCTGCCGAGTTCGAGGAAGAACGCAAGCAGCTTCAGGAAGAGGTCCGCGAGTTGAAGCGCCAGTTCCAAGACTGCACCTTCGACCTGGAGCAGACGATCCTGCAGCGCGAGGACGACGCTGAGCTTGTCGACCAGGAGCGCAACGCCCTGCGCCGCGAGGTCGAGGGCCTCAAGGGCGAGCTCGAGGCGCGCAAGAACGAAGTCGTGCAGAAGGTCGCCGATCTCGAGGCGAGCCAGGCTGAGGTCAAGCGCCAGGCCGCCGCGAACGAGACTACGCGCGAGAAGAACGCGGACCTCCTGGCGAGCCTCCACGTCGCCCAGGCCAACATCGAGCAGCAGCAGGCCGAGCACGAGAACGTGATCGCGCACCTCCGCGACGAGATCGACGACACGAAGCGCCGCCTGCGCGAAGCAGAAGAGCAGCGCGAGGCTGTCAGCTCCCGCGCTGAGACGCTCGCTGAGCAGGTCACCGAGATGGAGGCTCTGCGCGGCAAGGCCAAGAACCTCGAGAGCAAGACCCTGCCCGAGAAGACGCGTGAGATCGCCGACCTCAAGTCGCAGATCATCCGGATGCAGGAGACTGCCGCCGCGAAGGCTGCCGAGTTCGAGGAAGAACGCAAGCAGCTTCAGGAAGAGGTCCGCGAGTTGAAGCGCCAGTTCCAAGACCGCACCTTCGACCTGGAGCAGACGATCCTGCAGCGCGAGGACGACGCTGAGCTTGTCGACCAGGAGCGCAACGCCCTGCGCCGCGAGGTCGAGGGCCTCAAGAGCGAGCTCGAGGCGCGCAAGAACGAAGTCGTGCAGAAGGTCGCCGATCTCGAGGCGAGCCAGGCTGAGGTCAAGCGCCAGGCCGCCGCGAACGAGACTACGCGCGAGAAGAACGCGGACCTCCTGGCGAGCCTCCACGTCGCCCAGGCCAACATCGAGCAGCAGCAGGCCGAGCACGAGGACGTGATCGCGCACCTCCGCGACGAGATCGACGACACGAAGCGCCGCCTGCGCGAAGCAGAAGAGCAGCGCGAGGCCGTCAGCTCCCGCGCTGAGACGCTCGCTGAGCAGGTCACCGAGATGGAGGCTCTGCGCGGCAAGGCCAAGAACCTCGAGAGCAAGACCCTGCCCGAGAAGACGCGTGAGATCGCCGACCTCAAGTCGCAGATCATCCGGATGCAGGAGACTGCCGCCGCGAAGGCTGCCGAGTTCGAGGAAGAACGCAAGCAGCTTCAGGAAGAGGTCCGCGAGTTGAAGCGCCAGTTCCAAGACCGCACCTTCGACCTGGAGCAGACGATCCTGCAGCGCGAGGACGACGCTGAGCTTGTCGACCAGGAGCGCAACGCCCTGCGCCGCGAGGTCGAGGGCCTCAAGAGCGAGCTCGAGGCGCGCAAGAACGAAGTCGTGCAGAAGGTCGCCGATCTCGAGGCGAGCCAGGCTGAGGTCAAGCGCCAGGCCGCCGCGAACGAGACTACGCGCGAGAAGAACGCGGACCTCCTGGCGAGCCTCCACGTCGCCCAGGCCAACATCGAGCAGCAGCAGGCCGAGCACGAGGACGTGATCGCGCACCTCCGCGACGAGATCGACGACACGAAGCGCCGCCTGCGCGAAGCAGAAGAGCAGCGCGAGGCTGTCAGCTCCCGCGCTGAGACGCTCGCTGAGCAGGTCACCGAGATGGAGGCTCTGCGCGGCAAGGCCAAGAACCTCGAGAGCAAGACCCTGCCCGAGAAGACGCGTGAGATCGCCGACCTCAAGTCGCAGATCATCCGGATGCAGGAGACTGCCGCCGCGAAGGCTGCCGAGTTCGAGGAAGAACGCAAGCAGCTTCAGGAAGAGGTCCGCGAGTTGAAGCGCCAGTTCCAAGACCGCACCTTCGACCTGGAGCAGACGATCCTGCAGCGCGAGGACGACGCTGAGCTTGTCGACCAGGAGCGCAACGCCCTGCGCCGCGAGGTCGAGGGCCTCAAGAGCGAGCTCGAGGCGCGCAAGAACGAAGTCGTGCAGAAGGTCGCCGATCTCGAGGCGAGCCAGGCTGAGGTCAAGCGCCAGGCCGCCGCGAACGAGACTACGCGCGAGAAGAACGCGGACCTCCTGGCGAGCCTCCACGTCGCCCAGGCCAACATCGAGCAGCAGCAGGCCGAGCACGAGGACGTGATCGCGCACCTCCGCGACGAGATCGACGACACGAAGCGCCGCCTGCGCGAAGCAGAAGAGCAGCGCGAGGCCGTCAGCTCCCGCGCTGAGACGCTCGCTGAGCAGGTCACCGAGATGGAGGCTCTGCGCGGCAAGGCCAAGAACCTCGAGAGCAAGACCCTGCCCGAGAAGACGCGTGAGATCGCCGACCTCAAGTCGCAGATCATCCGGATGCAGGAGACTGCCGCCGCGAAGGCTGCCGAGTTCGAGGAAGAACGCAAGCAGCTTCAGGAAGAGGTCCGCGAGTTGAAGCGCCAGTTCCAAGACCGCACCTTCGACCTGGAGCAGACGATCCTGCAGCGCGAGGACGACGCTGAGCTTGTCGACCAGGAGCGCAACGCCCTGCGCCGCGAGGTCGAGGGCCTCAAGAGCGAGCTCGAGGCGCGCAAGAACGAAGTCGTGCAGAAGGTCGCCGATCTCGAGGCGAGCCAGGCTGAGGTCAAGCGCCAGGCCGCCGCGAACGAGACTACGCGCGAGAAGAACGCGGACCTCCTGGCGAGCCTCCACGTCGCCCAGGCCAACATCGAGCAGCAGCAGGCCGAGCACGAGAACGTGATCGCGCACCTCCGCGACGAGATCGACGACACGAAGCGCCGCCTGCGCGAAGCAGAAGAGCAGCGCGAGGCTGTCAGCTCCCGCGCTGAGACGCTCGCTGAGCAGGTCACCGAGATGGAGGCTCTGCGCGGCAAGGCCAAGAACCTCGAGAGCAAGACCCTGCCCGAGAAGACGCGTGAGATCGCCGACCTCAAGTCGCAGATCATCCGGATGCAGGAGACTGCCGCCGCGAAGGCTGCCGAGTTCGAGGAAGAACGCAAGCAGCTTCAGGAAGAGGTCCGCGAGTTAAAGTGCCAGTTCCAAGACCGCACCTTCGACCTGGAGCAGACGATCCTGCAGCGTGATGGCGACGCTGAGCTTGTCGCACAGGAGCGCAACGCCCTGCGCCGCGAGGTCGAGGGCCTCAAGAGCGAGCTCGAGGCGCGCAAGAACGAAGTCGTGCAGAAGGTCGCCGATCTCGAGGCGAGCCAGGCTGAGGTCAAGCGCCAGGCCGCCGCGAACGAGACTACGCGCGAGAAGAGCGCGGACCTCCTGGCGAGCCTCCACGTCGCCCAGGCCAACATCGAGCAGCAGCAGGCCGAGCACGAGAACGTGATCGCGCACCTCCGCGACGAGATCGACGACACGAAGCGCCGCCTGCGCGAAGCAGAAGAGCAGCGCGAGGCTGTCAGCTCCCGCGCTGAGACGCTCGCTGAGCAGGTCACCGAGATGGAGGCTCTGCGCGGCAAGGCCAAGAACCTCGAGAGCAAGACCCTGCCCGAGAAGACGCGTGAGATCGCCGACCTCAAGTCGCAGATCATCCGGATGCAGGAGACTGCCGCCGCGAAGGCTGCCGAGTTCGAGGAAGAACGCAAGCAGCTTCAGGAAGAGGTCCGCGAGTTGAAGCGCCAGTTCCAAGACCGCACCTTCGACCTGGAGCAGACGATCCTGCAGCGCGAGGACGACGCTGAGCTTGTCGACCAGGAGCGCAACGCCCTGCGCCGCGAGGTCGAGGGCCTCAAGAGCGAGCTCGAGGCGCGCAAGAACGAAGTCGTGCAGAAGGTAGCCGATCTCGAGGCCATATCAGCAGACCTTCAAGCTGTGAGCTTGATTAATCAACGCCAGGGCGAGGAGAGTGCTGAGGTCATCGCTGACCTCACAGCTAGGCTCAATGCCGTGACTGAACTCGAGGCGACCCGGGCCAAGGACCTCGCCGCTGAGACAGAGAGGGTCAAGGAGCTCGAGCGCATTGTTGAACGGCAGGCAAGCCACGTCGAGGAGCTCGAAGAGCTCCTGGCCAGTGGCCGCGAGGAGCTCGTGACGACGATCGCCCAGCTGAGGGATGAGAACATGGCCCTGATCTCTGCCCAGCACAGCGGACATGCGGCCAGTCATGTAGCCGCCGCATCGTCCCAGATCCGAGCGTTGGATGCCCAGTTGCGGCAAAAGAAGTGGCTGAGGTCGTTGGTTGTGCAGGTTGAGACAATCCGCCAACAGGAGCGCGCTCGTGGTGTTGCGGACGGGGATGCTATTGACGTGGTTGTATTAAGCTACCGAGATCATGCAGACAATGTTCGCGCGAAGGTGGCTGCCGAGCGTGAGGTTAAGCGCCTAAGGGCTGGCGGTTCGACGGACAACACTGATTACCTGATGAAACGGGTCGAGGTGCTCGAGCGGAAGCTGCGTCACCGCGACACGGCACTTGCTAAGCTTGATCCCAAGCATGTCAGCTCCCCCTTCCCCCACGACCACACAGGAATGGAATCTGTGCTCAAACGAAGCCGCAGCGGCGACTTCAACTTTAGCTCGTGATTCCTCCATTTATTTTATTAGCGAAGTAACACGTAAATTATTCATATTAATACCATTATTTGTTGCTTTATTCACATTGAGGGAGTCGCAGAAGCCGGTCCGTCTCGCCCCACACCCGTCGGACATCCTCCTCGAGTCGCAGCATGTAAGGCCCACTTTCGCCCTTCTGTGCAGCATACGTCGCACCGCCACACGCTGTAACAACATCCAGGCGGGCCTGCCACTCAGCCTGCTCAGTATTGGTGGAATTTGGGTTGTGCGCCTTGACCCATAGGCCCAGGAAGAGGTGTGCCATCGACTCGGCCGACACAGATCCGACAGAAACAGGTTGGAATTCGCCCAACTGAGCCAGAGCCTCTGTTAGCAACTCCGCGAACTCAGCCTCGAGATAGCCGCGGTCAGTGAGGCCCTGGACAGTGTGGGGCATGGCGGGATTTGGTAGTGGGTTCGGGAGAGGTAGGTTGACGAAGCGCCAGGGCGACCGCATGAAGGTGTGGCGAGCCAGGTCGGACACGAACATAAACTTCGATCCAGCGTACTCAGCCACCGCATCAGGGCGGCCCAGAACAAAGCGGGCGGCGCTGACCGGGTTGAGGGTTACGGGGCAAAGACCGCCAAGAGACACCTCGGCTGAGTCGGCAGCGCGCTTGACAGCCTGAGGCGTGTCGTCTATCGCATCAAGTGACGCAGCCTCAGACGTCCGGTTCACGACCTCGGGGGCGTCTGTGAACAGGGTCGGGCGGACCATGAAGGCCCGCACGGCCGGTGTCCCACTCACCGCATACGCCTTGCCGCGGAAAACTATGGCCCTGGCGGGATCCATACCGAGGTCAACAAGGCGGATGGCGTCCTGGTCAGGCTCCTCAGTGACATAGCGACCGCATGCCAGATCGGATATCCTTGATCCAAGGCTGATGCCGTCGTCGGCATCCAGACGCCATCGTCCAGAGAGGTGGACCGCGCAGTACGGCATCGATGGCGCTGCCATGGCCCGCAGTTCCTCAGGGGTCCCGGTGAAGGGGGTCGGCCGGTCCGCTTCGGCCATGAGGTGGGCCACGCGTGCCCTGTTGGTCTGGCGCAGTGTGGCTCTGATTGTGTCGGCGGCCATCCATGGGGAGTCCTGCTGGGCGATTGATATCACGCCGTCCATGCCAACCAGCCCTGCGGCCGGATTGGCGCCAGTGACGGTGGTGTCTTCGACGTGGATACGGGGCTTGGGCGCATCCTCATCCTCCTCGGCCTCCTCTTCCTCGTCCTCCTCCTCGGCCTCCTCTTCCTCGTCCTCCTCCTCTTCCTGGGCGCGGGGCAGGGGTGGAAGCGGCAGCACGTGGTGCGGTTGCGCATCGGCCGTGGCGCTAGACTCCAAGAAGGGCAGCGTGTGCTCCAAGTAATACACGGGCAGGGAGAGACCCCGGGCCCGCAGCGCCTCAAGCTGTGCGGGTGTGGCCGGGAATCCGTCAAGCACACAGTCACCGGCCCGGGCAATCGCCCAGGAGGCGACGTCTGCCACGAGATCATCGGACAGCGCCTGGCCGTCCAATAGCGTCGTCTTGATGATGGCTGCAAGGGCGTTGTCGTCGGGCATGTCCATGAAGTCCCGGATTATGTCAGCGAGGGCCACGTAGACGAGACCGGCCGACTCCGCCAGCGACTTCGCCGTGGTAGTCTTGCCGGACTGCGGGGGGCCTGTGATGCACAGGGCAGTGCGGCCGAGGTTCTGGGGTACGAGTCCGTCGATGGAAGCGGGAGCAAACATGGGGCGGCCTTCAAAGCACAGCGAGGGCGTCGTCAGGGCATTGGGCATGCGGCCTGCGAATGCCACTGGGTCTGCGGCAACCCGGGCCGTATTCTCCGGCGTGGGGAACATTGCCAGGCTGCGGTGGACCACAGCGGCCCGCGAGGGGCCTGACAGCTCGAGTGCCGTGGGGCCAGGTCCGTCGGGCTGGGAGGGCAGCCTGCAGGGCGCGGTGGTGGATCCATCCTGGCGGAATGTAGCGGGGCACACCATCCCAAACCGGGTCAGTGCGACCGAACCGACTGCAATGGCGTGTTCAAGCGTGGCTGCGTCGTCTGGCGTGCAAATGTATGCCGGTTCGAGTCTCGTGCGGCGGGAATCAAGGGTCTGTGCGGCCACTGCTGCCCTAGTTGCCTCGGGGTCCGTCGGCATGACGCGGTCCTCGTCCTCGTCCTCGTCCTCGTCAGGGTCACTGGGCGGCACGTACGTGTGGGCGATCACCGAAGCGCACTGGGCGATGCAGACATATCGGATGAAGTCCAGCATCGACGTTGCCATGTCCGTATCTTCGTCGGGTTCAGGCGCCTGGTGTGTCACAATCACATGTGCGCCGCAGCGGCCCAGAGTCTCTCGAATGGCGTCAGCGAGGGCGGGCTGGTGACGCTCGAATACTGTCTCGTACTCCTCCGGCTCCTCTTCCTCGTCTTCTTCTTCTTCTTCTTCGTCCTCCTCACCCGCCTCCTCGCGGGCAGCCCGGGCGGCCTCCTTCGCGGCCTTCCGCTCGGCCCTCTCCTTCTCCAGGCGGGCTTCCTCCATCCCTTCCACCGTCCGGCGCACGAGGCCCGGCGTGAGCACGAGCTGGGCATGCACCGGTGACTGCTCCACGGCCGCCAGAGCGGTGAAGACAGTGTCGTCGTCGCCCAGGCCGAACACGTCGACACGGTGCAGCAGGGTGTCCTTGAGGAATGGGATGGCGCGGTCGTTATCGGCAACGTGCACAACCACTGACCGCGGGACGGCTGGCGACATAAAGCGGTCCGGGTCAAGTCTGAAGGCCGCGCGATGGGGTTCTGAAGAGAAGTAGTAGCTGCGTCCCCGGTAAAGACAGTGGCAGTCGGCGTGACCCCGGATGAGCCGGTTGGCCTCGAGGTGGATGGGGTCGAACACGCCGCAGACCCCGGGCGGGGCAACCACCGGCTCCACTGTGGGAGCAACCCACCAGGATAGGGCCTTGCGGACGGCGGCATGCACCGTGTCGAGTGGGACCGTGGTGCGGCTGTCGTCCGTCACCAGAGTGTAGGGCGGCTGCCTGAACTGGGCCGCGGTCAAGCCAGAGAGGGCAGCTGAGACCTCCTCCAGCGCAGCCTTGACCACTGGGAGCTCTTCGTCAATGGCAGCGACACGTGCGTCGATCTCGGCTACCCTCGTCTGCTGCTCCTCGGTCAGCTCGACCGGCTGGGGCTCCGTGGGCTCGGGGTTATCGGCTTCAGCAGACACATCCTCTGGCCCCCCGGACTTGTCGGCATCAGCGGAGTCCTCTTGCCCTTCAGCCGCCTCATCGTCACCCTCCCCGGCGGGCTCTGGTTCGGGAGGGTGAAGCATGCCTTCCTTCTCGGAGGCAAGCTCCTTGGTCTCGGCCTCGAGGGCAGAGATCGCTTGTTGCTGCTCGGCTACCCTGGCTTCCAACTCGGCCTTTCGTTTCTCAAACGCGGCCTCGGCGTCGTTGTCAGCAGTCTCGTCCAGCGCTTTCTGGGCGATCGCGGCCCAGTCCTCGCACCACATCAGGCCGAGGGGCAGGCTGACGTGCGGCGCCTGGGGGCATCGGGCCCGCAGCAGTGCCCGCGTCTCCCCGGACACGGAGAACCTGGGGGCCACAGTGGGCTCCGCCTCTTCGTCTTCCTCCTCAGCCTCGTCGCCGTCGTCCGGGTCCGGCTTGGGCGCGACAGGCATGCGCTTGTTCGCAAGTTCGCCATTGAGCAAAACGACACGTTGAACCTGCAGATGTCTCTGAGGCTCGGGCTCGGCTTCAGGTTCAGCCTCTTCTTCCGGCTTCTCCTCCCCCTCGTCGGCTGCGTCCTGGTCTGCTTCGGCGATCTCTTCAGCCTCGGTCTCAGGCTGGTCCTGCTCGGGCTCGTCTTCTGGCTGCATCTCCGGCTCAATGGCCTCCTCGTCCTCCTTGCTCTCGGCCGCATCGTCCGGCTGAGGCTCCGGCTTGGGGTCGATGAGGTCGACAACGGCGCGGAGCATCGGCTCCGTTGTCATAACGAAGGCGGGACTCTCGCTGCAAAGCGCTAAGGTCGCCTCCTCGACCGACCCCGGCCACACGGGCTCGACATGCATGTCAAGGGCAGTCGACTCCAGCACAGTCGCCATGGTCACCCTAAAGTGCGGATCGTCCGGCACAAGCACGAGGACAGGGCCGGTGATGGCGTCAGGCTTCGAGGCCCACTGGAGGGCGGCCCGGATCGTATCTTTCGGGCTGGAGACAAAGGCCTCCCGCTCGTCGGCACCAGCGCACAGCCATAACCGGCCGAGTGACAGAACCGCGAACTGAGGCGACCCGCACACCGCGTGTCCGTCCCGAACGGTTGCCACGGGGCACAATGGCCCGATCTCGCTGAGTGTCGTCGGCTCAAGCCAACCCGACAGACCGCCAGTCGGCCATGTGGCCAGAGTTGGTCGGGCAGGCGGCTCCAGCTCGCCGATATCGAGGCCCTCGATGGGATCAGCCTCCTCCTCCTCGGCATCGTCATCAGCCTCGTCAGTGGGGCGCGGGGGCAGCGGGGGGGCGACGAGGGCACGCACCTGGTCATCCCAGCTGGCGGGAGTTGGGGCCTCATCTCCTTCCTCGCCGTCCTCGCTGGGATCCAGTGTGGCGGCAGGTGTCGCTCGCCGGGCCCACCTCAGCCCGACCTGTACTTCGAAGGGCATCGCACGCACCGCCATGGCAGCCGCAGCCTCGGGTTCTGCCAGCATCGGCACCTTCACGATGGGGCACTGCCACGCATCCTTGACAGCGTCGACGAGGTCCTTGTACGCCGCGGTCACGGCGGCTGTATCAGGATGCAGGGCCCCCGTCGCGGGCCGTAGCGCGCCCTGGTAGTCGCGGGTGTACACCGCAGCCGTCGTTTCGGGCATGAATGACAAAACCGCGGCCGGCCGGAGGTCCATGATGTCGCTCACACGCCCGACAAACCCTGGTGCGGGGGCGTTCGGCATCGAGTATGGCATGCCACACAGCACTACGCCTGTCTCTGACAGCGGCGCCGTAAATCCATCCGCCACCCGGACCGCCTGGGCAATCGCCGTGAAGACGGTCAGCATGTGGGAGAAGTCCGGGGCGGAGATGTGTGCCGCCGCCGACAGGGCACCCCTCTCCCCGCCCCGCCGCTCGACGTACTCATCCAGGATGGTCCGCAGCTGGATGAGGTCCGGGGCCGGGGCGTCTGTGCGGGCGAAGTCCCAGGGGCCGACGGGCTCGGCGGGTTCGTCCTCTTGCTCCTCTTGCTCCTCCTCGGGCTCGGGCTCCTCCTCGTCCTCAACCTCCTTACGGAAGAGAGTGCCGGACTCGGCGATCTTGGGGTGGGTCTCTGCAGGGAACCAGGCAATGAGCTTCGCCGCGACAATGTCGGGGGTCAGCAGCGGCCTGCCAAGCTGACCGGCCAACACCTCACCCGCCCTCTGAACTGTGGCAGAGAAGTACGGTGCGATGATGACCGCCGTGACGGGGGCGTCGCTGAGGTCGGTGGAGACCACACGCCGCAGCTCCGCATCGTGATCCACCCCGGAACACTGGGTCGGCATCGATGCCATATCGTTGAACTCCATGGGCTCTGGCGTGACCCTGGTCCCGGTCGGCGGGCCTGGCATTGTCTGGGGTGGCGGCGTCAGCTGATTCTTGACAACATCGAAGTGCGCTGGATCCTCGGACAGGGCGAATGTGACGTCCGCCTCCTTGCCCTCCCAATAGTTCTGCAGTGTCTTGATGAACTCAAACGGGATGACCTCCGCGCCATCGGCCTGCTGAGCCTGGAAGTCCTGAGGTGTAAAGGGCGTGCCGTTGATGGTTACAACCGCCACAGACTGGGAGAGACCCTTCATGAACTTGATGTAATGCTCCACTGGCTTGTCGGGGAGCCACAGTCCGCACATGTCGAGGACGAACTCGATGAAGTGCTCTCGTACCATGATTGCTGAACCGGACTTGCGGATGGGAGCGGACATGTGGTCTGTCCATGCGGAAATAGCAATCTCCTTGCATTCTATCGCTGTCTTGGCGGGCCAAATAGCCTTGGTTATGCGCTCAAGGGCAGTGATTACGTTCTCTCTTGGAAGAGGAGTCCCGGAGAGGGGCTGGATCGCTTCCGAACTTATTATCTTCCATAATGTATCACAGGCATGCTCAAAAGCACGGTTCTGCTTTATCGCTAGCCTCTCTGGCATCGAGCTGGTTTTCCAGAAATTTTGCCAGATGTTCATTTTCAAGAAGTAGCAGCCTTGTCGGTCGCCTCGCAGCTGCGAATCGCTCGAGTGGTATCCAATATGTCGTCTGTTGTCACTTTTTTTGCTTTTTGCCTTGCGTTGTCATTGATGAAGAAATTAAAATGTGCCCTACGAATAGTGCTGAATGCACAAGCCGCCCTTGGGGAGTCTGACCCTCGATGAAGAACGACATTTTGGACATCGTGCAAGAAAAAACGCGGCTCGAGTCCTTTCGTTGAAATGGCCGCAGAATCCTTCAAATTCAACCAAGACTCTTCTTGGAAGTTCTGCCAGGTGTTTGGGGATGTGGCGGCGATTGAGGACGTGAAAGAAGGTTCGTTGCATTTTCCTGTTGACCTTACCAAGAGGACCTGATCTCTTCCATCGAGTTCAACACTACAGGCGATTTTCTGGCTGCTGGAGATCACGGTGGGCGCGTTGTTCTCTTTGAAAGGGTTGAAAAGACCCCTAAATCGCCCTCTGGGACCCGGCACCGTCACAGCGCACAATACCGCTTCTTCACCGAATTCCAGTCCCACGAACAGGGTTTGTCCGCGTATGACGCCTCACACAGAGTTCGACTATCTTCGTAGCCTCGAGATCGACGAGAAGATCAATCAGATCCGATGGTGCCACCCACAGGCGGGAGCCCACTTCCTTTTGACAACCAATGACAAGACAGTCAAGCTCTGGAAGGTTTATGAGCGCAAGAGTAAGCAGCTTGCGTCAATGAGCGCTGCGCCCAGGCCTGCCGGCACCGTGCAGATCCCACGGCTCGTGGGGTCGAAGAGCGTCCTCAGTGCGGCCCCCAAGCGTGTGTTCAACAACGCCCACGCCTACCACATCAACAGCCTCTCCCTCAGCAGCGACGGCGTGACGTTCCTCTCTGCCGACGACCTCCGCATCAACATGTGGAGCACGGAACGGCCTGAGACCGCCTTCAACGTCGTCGACATCCGCCCCCCGAACCTCGACAACCTGGTTGAAGTCATCACTGCCGCCGAGTGCCACCCAGGCGAGGCCGCGACCTTCGCTTACGGCACGTCCAAGGGCGTCATCCGCCTCTGCGACCTGCGCGCCTCAGCCCTCTGTGACTTCGGCTCCAAGAGCTTCAACGAGTCCACTGCCGGCCAGCCACCCAAGTCTTTCTACCAGGAGATCGCCTCGTCCATCTCCGACTTGCACTTCTCCAAGGACGGCAAGTACATGTTCTCCCGGGACTTCCTCACGCTCAAGGTGTGGGACGTCGCCATGGAGTCGCGGCCACTGCACACCATCCCGATTCACGACAGCCTTAAGCCCCATTTGCCCCATCTGTTCGAGCAGGACGTCATCTTCGACAAGTTCGAGTGCGCCGTCTCCCCGAGTGGTTCGCACGTCCTGACCGGTAGTTACAACAACAACTTCCACATTTACGATAGGATGGGTCGGGGCGGCATATGCATCGAGGCCTCCCGTGAGCGTGCGACCAGGAAGCGCGGGGCGACCAAGACGCCGCGCCTGACCAAGACTCGGGCCAGAGGGCAGGGCCTCATTGGGAACGTGGACACAGCCCGGAAGATCCTCCACATGGGGTGGCACCCGACCGAGGACATCATCGCTGTTGCCACGGCCACAAACATGTTCGTATATGCGGGGACGCGCGCCCAGTGAATCTGTAGATAGATAAACTCTCGCAGTTACCTGGGTCGGCGTTTGAACCTCTTCATCTGCGGGCAGATCTTCGAGTGCATTTTAGCCTGAGAAACTCCATGAATCGAGTAGAGTCCGCGCAGCTGAGGACTCGGAGGACAAGTGTGTCGTTGTTGGCTTCTGGGCGAAGAGAAGCCATGTCAGCATCATCGTCGCAATCGAGTGCTTCAAGAAGAAATGAAATATTAGCAATGTTACGAAGCAAAGCACCAATTTCGGCGCCCAGTACGCCTGTAGCAAATCATGGTACTAGTTTACAGCCCGATGTGGTTGATAACGGCCGCTATCCTTTAAGTATGCGGAATACAGTTCCAGCCGACAGTCGCAAGCCATCTGTCAGACGCTCGCTGCTGAATATGACGGCGCCGCCAATGCCGCAGAGGGCTGAAGTTAGCACTGTGATACCGTCTCAGCCGACGCTTCCACCAGACAGGCCAAGGCTCGTGCGGCCCCCCGCCCCAGGGCGCACTATGACCCGCGGCCCGTCCGACAGCGATAGGCCGAAGGCTCTTGTGCGACAACCATCGACAGTCAGTATCGGCACTGATCTGCCCTCCCCGGCGTTGCCCCTGCCCTCGCGGCCATCGCAGCCAACCCGTCCCCGCTCTGTCGTTCGTGAGGAGCGCTCCCTGGTGCCCCTCACAGACCCTGTACGGGAGCTTCAGACTGCAGTGGCGGGGCTGGAGGCGGACGGCTGGGAGGTTCAGAAGGACGCCCTGGTCACGGTGCAGCGGGCGGCCCAGCACTCGATAGGCGTGCTGCTCGAGTTCCCCGAGCTGCCCCGCATGTTCAAGCTTATCCTGGCAACGGTCGACTCTCTGCGGTCTGGGGTCGCCAAGGTCGCCCTTGAGACGCTCCGGGACATCTATGTAGCCTCGGCCACTGAGGCCGGACGGGCCAATCTCTTTGTCCGGGACAAGAACACCATTGTCTCCACCCTCAACGTCGCCCTCAAGCGGGCGTGCGTCTCCAACGCCTTCCTCACAGACCGGGCCCACGAGTGTCTGCTCGCAGTCGCCTCGTCCGCCCGGCCCGATCTCGTCATCAGCGGGCTCCTCGCCGGGGTCCGCAACCGGAACGCGTCGTACCGCGCCCACGTGGCTGAGGCGCTCGGCCAGACCATTCCCCGGCTGCCGTCGGTGCCGGCGTCCTACCAGCTCGGGGACATCGTGAAGGGCGTCTACTCGCTCGTCACGGACCAGAGCTCGGCCACCAGGACCAACGGCCGGGCATGTCTCATGGTTCTACACTCGGAGCTCGGGGAAGCGCAGTTTAAGGGGATTACCCAGAAGTATTTGAATGAGTCGCAAAGTCATGACATGATGCGTGCAGCGCGCCTGGCAATGCAGACTAACACGGGTCCGAAACTGAAGGCTGGCGCGTGGATGAGCGTCGGCGTGTGACATATGGCAATAGCCCTGTACGATAAACGTCCCTCCACCTCTCAAGCATTTCTAACGAAGTATCGCTGTGGGCGTCTGACTCAGTCCAGGCAACTCCAGTCAAGCCGGCCTCGTAGCAGGTCGACCAGCCACAGGATAGGGCAATTCTGGTGAGTTCTGCAGTCATATTCATGTACATTACGGCCATTTAACACCTCATTTTGACCCATGGTTCCGGTTTGGCGCTCTGCTGCTGCCCCATCCGCTGGCATCCATGCTGGTCTGGCCTCCAAGCTCTCCAACCATCCAGGCCGAAATGAGACCTCTTACGCCCCTTTTAGCCCGTATAGACTCGTTTGGACAGGCTGTTGGCGCCCTGGTGGCCATGGCCGGCCGAGTCGTTTTTCAGCGAATTGGGTCGCATGATTGAGTCGGATGACTCGGCTCGCGCCATTTACTGTCGTAGGGAGGGGATCTCATCGGGACTGCGTCCGACGCCCGCCGGCTGGGTTGGGGCGTGGACGCACTCCAAGCGACTTCCCGATGATCCCTCCACTACGACAGTAGTGCTCCCAGACGATTGGATCGCCCGGGGAGCGCCACCTTGCTGGCCGGCCTGCGCCGCCGCTATGTAGCCTTGGACTGTATTGTGGTGAGGCGCAGTTTAAGGTTTTGGTTTTTGACCATTTTCACCACTGCGGTTTCCAGGAGTAAATCAGTTCTCATCCATTAATTGGAAAGTTCCCTTCAAGGCCAAACCAAGCACAGTATCGATACTACATGCAGTCTTTTGGCATCACCATCCCGTATTTGCGATCGCTTACGCGTTCTGCCTTCTTCACCTTCCAGGACGACGTCGATCACTACCAAGTTCAAGCGAGAGCCCTCAATCTCCAACTACCTCCCCTTGCAACCTTCCTTAGCCCATCTGTCACGCGCCTCGTGCGCCTCCGCGTCCCTATCGACGATATCCCCGACGGCGACCTCTTCGACACTATCGCGACCGAGTTCTTCAAGTTTCATACACAAGTTGAAGCTTACCAGTCTATCCAGCGCCTCCGCCTGCGCTCCCTCGAGCCGCCGGCCCTCTTAGCCCACATAGACACTTACCATAAGACCCTCGCGCTATGTGATGATAACACTCGCCCCATCGATCAACAGACGCGGAAGCTCTTCACTGCCTCGCTCCCCTCGGCCCTCAAGACTCGCCTCAAGATCGTTAGCCCCGAGACCTTCGCTGAGGCCTGTGAGGCGGCCATCACAGAGCTCGATGACATAGTCTCCATCCGCGCGCAGAGCGAATCTTTTCCGCGACGAGCCCCGCCTCGACATGCCGCCCCGGCGCCCTCCGCCCATCAAGGCCAAGGCTGAGCCGACCGCCCCTACCGTCGATCGCCGGCCGAAGTCGGAGCTCATCTGCCACGGTTGTGGCCTCACAGGTCATGTACGGCCCGAGTGCCCTCACCGGGATCACCCCGGCTTCTTCGCGCATGGCATCCGTCGCCAAGCGCTCAACCTCACTGCTAAGTTGGCCGCCCACACCAACAACAGCAGCCCTCATGTGAGCCTCCATTTCTCTGACCACGTCCCTCGCACCGCCTTGCTTGATACCGGTGCCAGCCTTAACTTCATCCCTCCAGCGCTTGCCGAGGAGATGCACCTGCGTCTCTTCGAGGCCCACGTCCCGCTCGAGACGGCCAACGGCACTATTACCGCGGAGTATACGACCCGTCCCGTGACTATCACACTGCAGCTCGAGCGTCCAGTGGAGGTCACGGCGGAGTTCTTCGTCCTCCCTTCCGCCGGAGAGCTAATCATCGGCGTGCCCACGATACGCGCCGTGGGTTTGTTGCCCGACCTGCTCGCCCCGCGCGCCGAGGCAGAGTTCGTTGAGGCCACCCCGGTGCCCCTGCCTGACGATCGTGCACCAGCCGAGATCGCTCATCCGCTGATCCAGGACTACCCGGACCTGTTCGCTTCTGAACTGCCTGGTGTCATCGGTGTTGAGCCTTTCCACATTGACCTATCCGACACCGACGTCGCCCCGTTTCCACCGCGCCGTATGTCGCCCGCCCTAGCTGAGGCCGTCAAGGCAGAGGTAGATGGGCTCCTCGCCAGAGGCATTATCCAACCCTCGACCTCGCCTTTCGCCTCCCCCGCCTTCACAGTGCCGAAGCGCGGGGGCAAGCGTCGCATGGTAATTGACTACCGGCGCCTGAACGAGAAAACGGTCCCCCTGCAGTACCCGCTAAGCAACCCGGCTGAGCTGCATCGTAGGCTCGCCGGCCATAACTACTACACGACGATTGACCTGGTCAGCGGATATCACCAGGTTCCGGTGGACCCGGCCTCCCGTCCTCTCACGGCATTCGCGACGCCCGCTGGCCTGTTTGAGTTCTGCCGTCTCCCTTTCGGTCTACGTTGTGCCCCTTCCTTTTTCCAACGTATGATGATGTCTGTGCTCAACGGACTCGTCGGTCGCATCTGTGAGGTATACCTAGACGACGTGATCATCCATGGGGACACCCAGGAAGAGCTGGATCGCAACACGCGCGCCGTATTCGACCGCCTCCAGCAACACCAGTTCCGTCTGGGTCGTGACAAGTGCCAGTTCGCGAAGACCGAGGTAGAGTACGTGGGACACCTCATCTCGAAGAAAGGCATCCGCACATCACCGGAGCGCGTCGCTGCTATCGTCGCGATGAAGCCCCCTTCGTCGGTCGCGGCGGTGCGCTCATTCACGGGTATGACTAACTACCTGCGGGAATTTATTCCGAACTACGCATCGGTCCTGGCGCCCATCGTCGACCTCACCAAGGCAAAAGTGCCGTTCGTCTGGGGCAAAGCCCAACAGCAGGCCTTCGAGGAAGTGAAGCGCCTCATCATGCGCCGACCGATCCTCGCGTACCCCGACTACTCCCGGACGCTCATCGTGCGTACCGACGCCTCCACCGCCGGTTGCGGCGGTGTTCTCCTGCAGGAGAAGGACGGTGAGGAACAAGTCATCGCCTACACCTCCCACCGTTTCACTGAGGCCGAGCAACGCTGGAGCACCATCGAACAGGAGCTCTTTGGCGTGTTCCATGCCATCATCAGCTTCGAGCATTTCATCCTAGGGCACCCCTTCGTTGTCGAGACGGACCATCGGAATTTGACCTATCTTGAGTCCACCACTACGCCTAAGCTCGTCCGCTGGCGCCTTCGCCTCTCCGAATACGACTTCACGGTCCGTCACATCGCCGGAGTCAACAACGAGGTGGCCGATTGCCTTTCCAGATGCCTGACGATTCGCTCACAGCGCGTGGCATCCCCGGTGGACATTACCCACCAGGTACGGCAGCTTTTTGGCAAGTGCCACAACGCCCGTGTTGGACACATGGGCACCCGCATCACGACGGATCGGATCGCCGCCCAGCTACCTTCGTTTGCCCGCAAGGCGATCGAGAAACACGTCAAGCCCCTAGTCCGTACATGCCCGGTGTGCCAGCTCACGCGACAGCGCGCCAAGGTCAGTGTAGACCTCCCTCGCCAGCCCACAATGGCACCGTACCCCATGCACACCTGGGCCGTGGACTTTATTGGCCCGTTCCCGGAAGAACACGGTTTCCGTCACATCCTAGCCGCCGTTGACTGCTTCTCCCGGTTCGTGGAGCTAGTTCCCACGCCCGATTGCACCGCGCAGTCAGCGGTCACGGCCATCATGCAACTGGTGGGCCGCTACGGATGCCCGGCACACATTCGCTCTGATCAGGGCCCCCACTTTACCGCCCACCTGTTTGCTCAGCTCTCGCGCATCCTGAACATTCAGCACGACTTTACGCTCCCGTACCATCACCAGTATAACGGCATCATCGAGCGCCGCAACAAGGAAGTGAACCGCCACCTCCGCGCCGCCATGAACGAGCTGACCGATGATTTAGCCGACTGGGTTGCCTGTCTCCCGCTTGTACAGCGCACTCTGAACTGCACGCCGTGTGCAGCCACCGGCAACATACCCCCGGCCAACATCATGTTCGGTAACCTCACCGACACGGACCGAGTACTGCTACACAACCCGGTGGAGGGGGTGGGCGACGTCGCATTGTACTACGACAACCTGCTTGAGGCACAGAGACAGCTTGTCAAGGCCGTGCCAGTTCCTAAGCCACGTCCGGTCACCCAGACCACTTTCACTGTCGGCCAAGCTGTTGTGGTCACCAGGCCCGACAATGCCCGTGGCCCCTCTCGTCTGAGCCCCATCTATATGGGCCCCTACACCGTAGCCTCCCTCGACGGCACACTCGCCACCCTCACGAATCTTCGAACTCGTGCCGAAGAGACGTATGATCTCCGCCGCCTCGTTCCCTTCCTCGGCGACTACACCCCCGACGACCTCACCGCCTTCGCTGCCGCCGGTGAGCAAGAATACACCGTCGAAGACATCATCGACCACCGCTCTGGTCGTACCAAGACCCGTTTCCGTTTCCGTGTCCGCTGGGCCGGCTACGGTCCCGATGACGACACCTGGCTTCCCTATGCCGAGGTCCGTGACCTCGAAGCCCTCGACCGGTACTTGTCGAAGACCGGCATTCAGCTGTAATAGAGAGGGTAGTGTGGTGAGGCGCAGTTTAAGGTTTTGGTTTTTGACCATTTTCACCACTGCGGTTTCCAGGAGTAAATCAGTTCTCATCCATTAATTGGAAAGTTCCATTCAAGGCCAAACCAAGCACAGTATCATGTCCTAGCCAGCCAAACCACTCGTTAATCTCGGCTGTGGTTCTCGCCTGCGAGAGTTGACAGGCAACCTGTCCGATCCTGCCGCTGTGTCCCGTCAGGCCGGCGAGTTCGGGGATTCGACTCAGTTCAGTCGTGATCGTGGGAGCGATAAAGCGATGACCGAATGGGCGTGAATCTTCCGGGAAGGAAAGGGAAAACTGGTGTAACAGCGCAAGCTGGTTGTCCGATCGCGGAATAGTGCTCCACTGAGCGTCTGAGGAGGTTGGTGAAAGCAGTCTTCACCAATTGAGGATATGTCCTCAGATAGATGTCCACTGGGCGAACAGCAAGTGGTGCCGGGTTGCCAGGTCTTGCGTTTGCGGATCCGTCTGTCTTGTACTGGTGTATCTTGATGGAGATGACTTCTTCTCGTGCCAGTGTGGAAATCTGCCTGAACGTCACGTTAGCTTCGTTGGCCCGTGCACCAGTGAGGAAGCAAAGCAGCACAACACCCATGGCGCGTACTCTTGCGTTCATGGCGGAAGCATTCGCCAGCTCCGTGCACAAGAACGTCAGCTGCTGCCCACTCACCGGCACCGCGTGTCGCTTGGCCGTAGCCGCCATCCTATTGGCCTCACGATGAAAGTTGCGAATCACCGCTCTCGTGACATTGTTCGCCAGGGCCTCCCGGTCGGTGCAGAGTAGAGATGACAGGGTTCCTGCGTATGTCTTCGCCGTGGCGCTATTGACTCGCCGTGTCGGGCAGTCTCGTGTCACCCAGCGGTGGAAGGCGATTGCTGCTGTCTGGTCGAACACTGTGGCAGGGTGAGACATCGCGATACAGAAGGCGTACCACTTGTTCCAGGCCGTTGTGATCGCCTCCTTCCGGCTGGAGAGTGTCTGCTCCACAGCTTCTGCGGCCAAGCGCTCGACCTGGGACGCGCCCGCGGCTCTACCATTCCGAAGAACTTCGAGGGCCGACCGAACAGAGTTCCTGGTGTCGGCCTCCTGCGCCCCCTGCTCGCCTACAAGTGCCGGCAGGCTGGTGATGTCCTGTGTCTGACGAGTCGCGGCCGCCTCTTGGACAAGGGATCGAGCAATCAGCGTGTCACTCTCTGGCGTAGGGGAATGGAGGGTGACTCGGTCTCCGTCAACCGTCACCTGTAGGTCCCGGAGCAGCGGCCACCAGACCGGCAGGTATGATGTCGTAGTGGGCATGCTGAAAGTGATCGACTTGGGCCTCATCGGGCCTGGGGACGCCAGCCAGTGGTGGACCTGGTCATCGACGGAACCGTTGGGGATACCCTTCTTACCCAGACCCGGGACGGTGACCACCGCGATGGGCGCTCTGGCCTGTGCCTGATCAGCCAGCCCGGCGTATGCGCGGACGACGACATCGTCCTCCGCCCTGTCGCCCTCGTCTGAAAGAGCCCTGGGATCACTCGGGCACTCCACGTCGTGGAGGGAGGCAGCCCGTCCAGCCCATCAGGAGCTTTCTGGACCAACCAGCCCATGGTTTTGGGCCTCTGTCCGCAACCTCTGGGCGGTCGAAGACGGGGGTGGCGAACGGATCAGAGAATGAGAATGGAGTCCGGTGATCAATCTGGAGCGACTCCGCACTCCTCGGCACCCACGCTCTCACTCCCTCCAGGAGGTGACCCTGGATTGACGTGTCGCGCGAGAGCTCATCCGCGACCGTATTCAGGTCGGTCTGGATGTATAGGGGTAACACATCCCAGTCCCGATCTGTGACTAGATCGAATATTGGTGAGCTCATCTCCGCCACCGAGGGTGCGCATTTGAAGTTCCGCAGGACGGAGTACGTTACCGCGTTATCCGTCAGGATGACGACCGATGTCGACCTTGGGGGATCAAACGTCTGGAGAGCGGTGTGCACGGCCCGGATTTCACTCTGGGCAATGAGTTCATCCGGGAGAATGTCCTCAGCAATTGTACCGACCACGTCGCCGTTCTCATCGAGCGTTGCTGCTCCCATACCCGTCGTGCAGGCGTCGGTGACAATCGTGAGTGACGTTGGTCTCGCCACCATTGGGCGACCCCGGTTCGCCTTCACGAACGCCGCCAGCCGCCTGAGGTCCTGCCTGGCCTCGGTGGTGAAGTGGACGGTGTCCCGGCCGGCCTTCTCGGTCGCCAGCACATTACGGCGCGCCTTGCTTATGAGCCAACGAGCCTGCACAACCGCGTTGTACGCAAACTCGACCTTGCCCACGTATGATAGGGCCCTCCTGGTGCTGGTAGCGCCCGTCTGCGCCCACTGGCTGAGGGCTCCGCTGATGTCGTGGCACTTGTCCTCCGGCAGTCGCACCTGGTGCTGTTGGAGATCCAGCAGGAGACCACGGAAGACGATCGACCGAGAGGGGGTAAGGTCAGACTTGTCCCAAGACACGAATATGCCGACCGCCTCCAGGAGGGACACCCACACCGCCACGCATAGGGCCGCCTCTGCCTTCGTCCTGCCCAGGCAAGCGCCGTCGTCTAAGTAGGGGGCCGCTGGGAAGCCGAGGCGCCTCATGGCCCCGGCCAGGTAGTGGGAGATGCGGCTATATTCCTTCGTAGCGGAGGTCAGCCCCATGGCGAGGACGTCCAGGCCCAAGTGAACCGTCTCACCCTCCGCGTTGGTCGCCAACCAGTAGACAAAGTCCCGGTCCCGCAGGGCAATCGGCAGCTGGAAGTAGCCAGACTTCGCGTCCACCGTGGCGCCCCACGAATATGAAGCCGCCAGCAGAGCTGGAAAGCGTTCATAGGCGAACGGCTCCAGAGGCATGTGGAGGTTTGCCTCGGTGAAGTCGGCACCGCGCGGTCCTTTCCCGAGGACTTGGCCACCGGGAAGAGCTTGACCAGGTGACCCTTTGGCACCTCACGCAGCGAAGCCGCACCCTGCTGGAGGAGCTCCGCGTTGAGGGCGGCCACTCTCGGTCGATCGGGATCCCGAGGAGTCGCCGGTAAGGGAGGAGCTGGTGGGGGGGTGGGGGTATTGAGGGGAAGGCCCCCCTCCGCTTCGATCCGCTCGACCCAGCCCTGTGGGAAACCTAGCAGTGTGAGAGCATCTGCGCGGCCCACCATGGCCTGGCCAGCGGAGAACTCCGCCACCGTGTCGCGTGTGCGGACTCGCCTCGCCACAGCCTTGGCGCTGGTGGCCACGTTCGGGGCCGGGGGAGGGACCTTAGACGGGTCAACGACAGCGTCCGCCACCGTGGTGAGGATGTCACGGACGTCCTCTGGGATGACCCGGCTCGCCGCCCGTCGGTGTAGCCTGGGCCG
This sequence comes from Carpediemonas membranifera, assembly GCA_019828565.1. Lineage (NCBI taxonomy): Eukaryota > Fornicata > Carpediemonas > Carpediemonas membranifera. The sequence goes on along the minus strand of JAHDYR010000038.1, from coordinate 15,897 downwards.
ACGGATTAGCGTAAGGTAAGGTAAGGTAATTAACTATACAGCAAGTGAACATTTCGACTCGACCTTCATATCTCGCCGAATATTTAGTGGATATCAGATGTAATTCCAGATTCTCCTTACTTACCCCAGAATACCCCCCGGAGTCATTTGTCAGACCTGGGCTATCTCTATTCGTCGTAAAGTTCTGAGTAGCCGTTTTGGGGGGTCTGCCCGACCTCCTTGGGCGACTCACGCGACGAGGAGAGTACGCAGAGCCACGCAAATACACCACGATATGTCCCTACCCTTCGACATATCAATTCCGAGCTAACTTTTTATAATTCTTAAATCTCCGTTATTTATGACAGTCGGTAAGAGTCATACTCCGGGGGGGACCCGACCAGACGACGTGGAGGAGACTAGCGCAAGCCGGCTCATACACGCATGCACCAACCTATGTGGGCTTGATGGCGGGGGTTGATGGCGAAAATTAATTAACGACGGGTTGGGTGTGGGTGTCGGGAAGCTCATGGTCGGGGGCGCAGAACTCGGGACTGGGCCATGCGTTCTCTTAGCAACTGGCCACGCTTCTTAGTGGCATAGGGTGCGGTCGAGGCAGCTACTAATTTTTCGCTAAATACAAGATTTTTTGACACCAAAAAAAACCCTCTCAAACGAATGATGGAAAGAATGTGTAGGTATAGAACGACGTAGTTTTAGATGTAGATGAAGGTTTGCTATTTCGTTTTTCGATCCGAGTTATGGCCATCGAGTAATCGATAGTGCAATTCTGAAAAATGACGACTTCATCTGAAATGAACGTCATGATCACGAAATGCTACGTTGTGATACTGGAACGCGTTATGGCGTCATACTATGCTTGGTCAGATGATGCATTGTGAGTTCTGCATGGGAAGCCATAAAGTGCGATGACGAAATGAGACGACGGTGAGTATTTATGCTGCTTTGAAGGTGAGTGACTGGTTGTGTGTGGCTGGGAGGTCCGCGGGGGGTCGCAGGGGGGCAGAGAGAGTGACGGAGGCGTAGAGAGGCGTAGCGTAGCGGAGGGCGGGAGGAGCGTAGCGACGAGCGCCCGGAGCGAAGCGAAGCCGAACGAAGCCGGAGGAGCGACCGGAGCCCCCCCGAAATGATAAGGAGGCGCGATTACGTGCGGCGATTAAGGGCGGCGATTGGCTGCGTTCTATTGCTCGAGTTTTATGCTCAGTTCGACGGGCTCCGAGTCGGTTTCCTTGCGTGGCGTTGGTTTGGGGGGCTTCGGGATGATCGTGGTTGGTGGCTTGAAAGCGCTTGAGGAAGTGTCGGGGATAAGCGTGATCTTGTTATATTTCGTGGCCAATGTGCGCCGTCTTTCTCGTATTGGAACGTGTTCTGTCGGAACTGTTTGTGTTCCAACATCAGGTGGGATTTCAGGTAATGCTTGCTTTTTAGGACGGCCACGAGGCCGTTTTGCGATAGGCTGATGCTGTCCCATCGTATTTGTGCTTCTCGAATCGAGTGGAGAAAGTTGCGTATGATGTCGTTTGCAATGCTGGACACTTTGTTCCATTATAGGCGTGTGATCGCATTCGCAGAGCTTTACTTGAACCGTATGTATTTAACATTAATCCGATTTCGCACGCTTGGTCCGTGTTGACTTGTTCGGTGGGGAGTCCTTGTGAGGGCGTCGAGCGTCAAACGACTTTTCAGCCGTCGGTGTATTGTGTTTGGGTGGCGTCTTGGTTGCTGGCTTCTTCTTCTTACCTCTTCTACGCGTGCTCCATGCGGTATCCGAGTCCAATGCTGGGTCGACTTCAACTGGCGATGCGGGTGCCTTCCGTGGGCGTCCTCTGCGCGGCTTTGGTGGGGGTTCCATGGGTTTGGTGACCTGCTTGCTTGTGCGAGAAGACCTTCTTGGCTGGGCTGGTGGCGGCGCATCTATCTCAATCGCTCTGATGGGGTCATTCTCTCTAAATGCCTGTCGACCTTGGTCGCGGATGGGCCTGCAGAAGTCGTAGTGTTGGCTTCGGAAATATGTACCCGGAGCGAATACTCCGGTCACAACGCCGGTGTTCGAGATTCTTAGCGGACCTTGTCTCTCAAATGTGTACTCAGTCACTGATAGCGCCTTCGGACCGTGATCGTCGTCCAGTACTGGAGTGTACTGATATAATCTGGACGACGATTCCTCGGTCATCTCGTGCATCAGTGCGCGCCAGACGATTCCATCGTTCAGAAACCTACCGTCGCGTGCACGAGCGAGCATATCGTCTCTATCGGCCTTGTTCCACGCACGTGGACACATATGAGGATTCTCCTCGATTAATCTCGCAACTAGCAGACGGACGAGGGAAGTGGAGAGACTTCCCCATGCCTTTGATACTTGCTTGACCGAGTGGATGGCACAGTCGCCGTCTGGGGCTGACTCAATGATCCTCATGTTCCATGGGACAATGTCTCGCGTTCCTGACTCGTCGGTGACTAGTCGGTTAGACCAACGTGTCCCAGAGCGTGTAGATGATCGCTTACTCGGTTGCTTGTATGACAGCTTTGCTGGTTCTGCGAATTCCTCCTCGTCGTCGTCGATGATTGTCCGCCTTGTAGATCTTCGCCCACATGTGGAGGTGGGTTGCAGAAGCTTATCTTGTGGGGCAGTTGTCTGTGAATGATGCTCTGGCTCGGGCGTGTCAGGGGCTGGTTGGGACAATCAGTGAAGCTGTGACGTCTTGGGTGGGCGACTCGGGTTCCGACTCGCTATCAACCCACATGAATCGTGCTTGCGGCGGCTCTATCGGCAATGAGTCGCTGACAGTCTCGCCGATGATCCTGTACCTGTCGTCAGTGGTGGAAACATACCATGGTGCCTTCGTGTTTTCTTCTCGTCCGTTAACGAAAGTGCGAGACTTCGGTCTGATGCCCTTAGTGCCGTCTGGGAGGGACATTTCGTCCTGCATAGCGTTAGACCCGTCCATGAGAAGCTTAAGCTCAACGAAGTCTGTGATCTTGACATCTGGCGGAATGATCGGGCTCGCTTTCAGGCGCGCGTCTGCCCTGGTGGCATAGGACCGGATGTCGATGTGGTCGACTTCGGTGCGCGCAACAAAGTTACAACGGGACTTGAACGTCTCAAGGGACACCTGTGGATTTGGTTGGCCGACTGAGGTGAACTTGCTCTTTCCTCGCTTGTTTGTCAATGGGTTAAGGATCACCCGCTGAGTGTGGAGCTTCTCAATGTAAAGGTCGCACGCTTTGCGCACGGATATCTGTGTCGGTATGATCTCTGACATACGGAGAAGGCCGTATAACCTGACGTCATCCGACGATGGCGCTCTCGAAATTGCTGAGTATAGCTGACCCGCCTCCCAGAACGGGGAGTCGCTGGGTGATATGTCGTTCGACAAATCGACAACGATGTTCTTGATCGTTCTCCCTTGAGTCTTGTGGACAGTGATTGCGTATGCAGACCGTAGAGGGAGGTACTTGTGGATTGCTGGACCGACTGGGACGGTTCTATCACGGATGATGAGTGCTCGGCGACGTGATTCACTTTCTGGGTTGAACACGACGGTGACGGACCTTGCACCCATTGCGGTGACCGTGCCGATAGATCCGTTCGCGACTCCCTTGTCGTAGTAGTCGTTCGATGTCAGCATTACTCTCGCCCCAATACAGAGCTTTGTGTCGACGAGGCGGGTCTCAAAGTCGTATATGTGCTCTGTCACGGCAAGCTCAGTGGCAGCGTCATATGTAAACTGTTCGGGGGTACCTGGAATGACGTCGATTGGTCTGTCTTCGATTGATAGTGGTAACAGAACGACGTTCTTGTACACGCGCATGTCTCTGCCCCCATAGTGAGCGAGAGCCTGGACACACTGGTCGTTCAGGAACGCTTGTCGGGATCGAGTGCCGCAGATGATGGTGGCGCCGTCCAGTGCTGCATGAATGAGTGCGTCGAAACGGTCGATCGTCGCACGGCCAGCGAACAACGTGACGTGTTTGGCGGACATGTCGCCTCTCTGTAGTCCGTTCAGTGCGTACGTGAACGCCGGGTCGGAAGCTTGGCGGTGGACGTTCGATAGGATGACGGCGCTGTACTTATAGTTGCTCCAGCCGAAGTGGTATGCGCTCTTATAGCTGCTGAAACTGCGGGAGTTGACCGGTGGGAGCTGATATGGGTCCCCGACGAGTATGAGGTTCACTCCTCCGAATGGGTCTTGGTTTCTCCGTGCAATGCATAGCGCATCGTTGAGATCCTGAATATCAGCCGCGGACAGTGTGAACGCCTCGTCTATTGTGATCGTAGTGGCGTTATTAAGTAGTATCCATGGAACGGTTCCCTTCACTGGAGCTGTGAAACGGCCCTCGGTCCACTGAAATAGTGAGTGAATGGTTGTGCCGTCGATATTGACGGCTGCTGCACCTGTTGCGGCAGTGACTAGCACCAGAAGACCCTGGTCGGAGGTGTGCTTTGCGATGTGTCGGAGGACAACTGACTTACCAGTACCAGCGCGTCCCATGAGAAGGAGGATTGTCTGAGTCTTGGATCTGAGCTTTGACACATAGTGGTTGAGGATCGTGGCCTGGTTTGAGTCGAGATTGATCGACGTGTCGAGCTTTCTTGGGGCTTCCCACCTCGCGATAACGTCGTGGTTGGTGACGTATGCCTGTTTCGTGTTGTTGAGCACGTGCTTCATCAACATGTACTTGCGGGACACGTCTTGTACAGCGTTGATCATCTGCATGGTCGTTTCTGCGCCGTTCTTCTCTAATGCTGCTCGAACAATAGCCATGTAGCCGTGGTTGTCCAGGTTCGTGTTGAAATGCAAGTGCCAAGCGATGTCAAACGCCTGATCGTCGTCTAACTCGTCGTCGTCGATAAGTCCGAGATCGAAACACTTCTCTGAATATGAGCATCTCGTTGTCCCAATTGACCGCATCTCTTCGTCGCTTCTCCATGGCTTGTGAAGTGCTAGGAGGTTGAAGTAATGTCTGTCTCCATCACTTGGGATCGTCATGGGGATACATGCAGTGACTGGGCGTCGGCGCTTCCATATTCGCCAGAAGTATTTGGTGCCATCGGCGCCACTGTATCTGATCTGTTCCTCGTCCTTGAACTTCGAGATTTCAGACGCTTTCTTCGACCTGGTGTCGTAGAACGTCCTGAATTGGACGTATGTGAGGTGTTCTAGCTCCACGGGGCGATTGTAGTACTTGGTCCACTCCCCGACCTTGTTGGTGGTGCATCGGTTCCTAGGGCCGTATATTCGCTTCTCGGGGAGTACGTCGGTGTCAATCTTCTCGTGTGGCGTGGATGCAGAAAAGATTGAAGTCCCCTCGAGCAAGATTGCAAGCATCGGAGGTCCTATGATGCGGCGCCTCTGCTGGAAGATGAGATGGTGCGGTTCGATGTCGCGAGTGTCTCGTGCCGACACTTCCTCAATCACTTCGGCCGGTGGCTTCGTGATATACTTTGTCAGATACATGATTACCTCAGCTGATGTGACTGGAGTCACGTGCATAGAGCCCAGAATGTTTTCGGCGATGAGGGGACAGAATGGTGTTATGAATGCGTCTGACTGAGTGCGCTTGGCTAGGAATTCGCCGTTCTGATTGATGTGGCTGATATTGCATGCGGGGGCTGGGTAACCTTGCTTGCACTGCGTTCCGCGGCGCTTGCAGTGTTCGTTGCACCTGTGGGTCTGATAGAAAGTGGATTTCGGGGACATCACCGATGAATCTGTGGAAACAATTGCGTCTACTGCCTTTGCGAGGCGCTCAGTGAAGATATCACCGGTTGGTAGCTTCTGGCCAATACCCTTGTGCCACGTTACTGTGTGGATGTGAAGCATTGAGTTCTCTTGCTCCTCAATTCGCGTGGCAAACTCACAAATAGGAAAGTCGCCTGGGTTCTCCGTTGTGCCTGTCAATTTTGACTTCAGCTCTTCGAATATAGTAGTAAAGTACTCGAGGCAGACGTGTGCGGCATCCACAGGAGCGTGGCGAGGAGTGTGGCGGCGTTCGAACAGTGGCGGTGGCAACGGGTCGCTTGGGTCTGCTGCCATCTCGTGTAGGCATTGAATGACACTGTCTGGGTCAATTGTAAAGGTCCAGAAAAAGTGTGGACATCCATATCGTGCCAGCATTGCCTTGAGGTGGTCTTCAATTGCATGCATGTGGCCCAGTGACAGCTGTAGTGTCGGTGGCGCGATGCTGTGTGTGTTGCCGTTGGCGTTCACGCTGAGTACGCCGTTATTCGCCGCCTCTGTTTGTGCCTCGTCGACAATTCCGGTGTAGCGCCTCGCGGTAATGCGCTCGTATGATGTGTGTGCGAGTGAGAGGAATGTGGCTGTTGCTGGGTTCGTGCGCACAAAAGAAGTCTGTGCTGCGTTGATGGTGTGGCGTACCCAAGTCTTTAGGTGCTTGTATCGGGCGCGATATTGGTCTGAAAACCCGCGACCATCTGGAAATAGGAGCGGGAATGTAGCAAAAGCGGCAATGTCTGACTCAAACTGCACATACTTCGTTCTCCGCACGTTATCTTCGTCTAACCATGTAGCGACAGCGTCTGCGTTGGCAACATTTGACATTGCTGCGTTCGGGGTAAACGCTATGTGATTTCCCTGGTCTCGTTGGTTGGTGAAACTGAACGAGATCTGTCCCTCGATTCCGTCATTCGTTGCTTCTTGGATAGTTGATCTCATCGCTCGGAATGTGGCCGAGTTGGCAGTCAGCCACTCGCGAGTCAGGTCGAGAGCTCTTTGTGGCACAGTTGCGATACTGTCGCCACAAATTGTTTGTGCATATTGGTCTGTCTTGCCAAACGCGGTCGTGACGCCCTTAAACACGACAAACAATCCCTTGGATGCCTGGACGGATGTCCATGTCGTAGCAAGTGCAAGTGCGTGGTTGAGTGCGCGGAACTCTCGGTGTGATAGCGCCTTGATGTGTTGGGCCGTTTCTGCGTCGAATGCACCGATGCTCCTCGTCAGCATAGAGCTGAGTTCGTCCTGTAGGTCGGTTAGTCTGCCGCCGTCGTCGGCTGGACATGGACACTGCTTGCACCCAGGCAGGCGGATGTGCTTGCACACGGCGCAGATGGTTCTTTCCAGAACCTTCGGGCGAATTGGTGTCAGTGATACCTCAAATAGATCGATCTCGGATGCCGGTGGCGGGGACGGTGGGCGGATCAACCGTGGGCGCTCTGGGGGTGCGTAATCCCTGTCGATGACACGATAAATGGCAAGATCGTCATCGCTTGGGACAAAGTCGTCGTCAATCAGATCAGAGATGTCCGATAAGTCAGACGATGGGGTCAGCTCGTCTGAAGACCAGCCATCCGAGCCGCCTGCATCAATAGGAATGCCCAAATCGGTACTGTTGATTATATCGTAGTCCGGCATGAATCTCGTGATCCTAAAAGTGCCTGCCAAAATGATGACTCTGAGTCCGCATTTTTGCAACGACGAAACTCGCTGTAGTGACGCAGTTGGTGTTTATCTAGTACTTCTGAGCTTCGTAGCGCGCTCGTGCGCTTGCGAGTCGAGTTCTGGTGATGTGTCTTAAAGCGCCTGCCAAAATGATGACTCTGAGTCCGCATTTTTGCAACGACGAAACTCGCTGTAGTGACGCAGTTGGTGTTTATCTAGTACTTCTGAGCTTCGTAGCGCGCTCGTGCGCTTGCGAGTCGAGTTCTGGCGATGTGTCTTAAAGCGCCTGCCAAAATGATGACTCTGAGTCCGCATTTTTGCAACGACGAAACTCGCTGTAGTGACGCAGTTGGTGTTTATCTAGTACTTCTGAGCTTCGTAGCGCGCTCGTGCGCTTGCGAGTCGAGTTCTGGTGATGTGTCTTAAAGCGCCTGCCAAAATGATGACTCTGAGTCCGCATTTTTGCAACGACGAAACTCGCTGTAGTGACGCAGTTGGTGTTTATCTAGTACTTCTGAGCTTCGTAGCGCGCTCGTGCGCTTGCGAGTCGAGTTCTGGTGATGTGTCTTAAAGCGCCTGCCAAAATGATGACTCTGAGTCCGCATTTTTGCAACGACGAAACTCGCTGTAGTGACGCAGTTGGTGTTTATCTAGTACTTCTGAGCTTCGTAGCGCGCTCGTGCGCTTGCGAGTCGAGTTCTGGTGATGTGTCTTAAAGCGCCTGCCAAAATGATGACTCTGAGTCCGCATTTTTGCAACGACGAAACTCGCTGTAGTGACGCAGTTGGTGTTTATCTAGTACTTCTGAGCTTCGTAGCGCGCTCGTGCGCTTGCGAGTCGAGTTCTGGTGATGTGTCTTAAAGCGCCTGCCAAAATGATGACTCTGAGTCCGCATTTTTGCAACGACGAAACTCGCTGTAGTGACGCAGTTGGTGTTTATCTAGTACTTCTGAGCTTCGTAGCGCGCTCGTGCGCTTGCGAGTCGAGTTCTGGTGATGTGTCTTAAAGCGCCTGCCAAAATGATGACTCTGAGTCCGCATTTTGGTGTCGGCGTTGAGCCTGGTGCGTGCTCTTGTGAGGAGTGGGGGGCCAGTGCTGTGCGTGTGTGCAGTGACAGCGCCTGGCGTGCTCTTGGTCTGGAGTTTGGATTTTCGTGTGTCCATTGGACACACATTGGGGTGTCGGCGTTGAGTGTGGGTGATTGGGCGGAGATGGAGCATAGGGGACTTCACCAGCGTGTTCAGCGCCCCGAACTACCCCCGGGCAGTCCACGACTTGAGGTCAAAAGATTGAGTAAAGATATGCTTTGACGACCTCGTCAATACGTGACATTTGAGGGCTGGGACTTCGCACCCATGTATGCGTGCGGGCCTATAGACAGCTGTAGAGCGCACATGTCGCGATTCAGCCTCCATCTGGGTGTGGTCTACTCGTTGTCCGCTCGCCTTGCGTGATTGAAGCTGAGCGACGTGGCTGGATCAACTTGACCATGGTTTCAGCGAGGTGAAGAGTGAAATGTGCTCTATGGGGCCTAGAACGTGTCTAGCCGGGGGTGGTTGTGAACGCTGAGGTCTGCAACTCTGGGTTTGAGTCGCGGAATTCGATCCTCGGAATTTGGCGGTGATTGAGCAGAGATGGAGCATAGGGGACTTCACCAGCGTGTTCAGCGCCCCGAACTACCCCCGGGCAGTCCACGACTTGAGGTCAAAAAGATTGAGTAAAGATATGCTTTTACGACCTCGTCAATACGTGACATTGGAGGGCTGGGACTTCGCACCCATGTATGCGTGCGGGCCTATAGACAGCTGTAGAGCGCACATGTCGCGATTCAGCCTTCATCTGGGTGTGGTCTACTCGTTGTCCGCTCGCCTTGCGTGATTGAAGCTGAGCGACGTGGCTGGATCAACTTGACCATGGTTTCAGCGAGGTGAAGAGTGAAATGTGCTCTATGGGGCCTAGAACGTGTCTAGCCGGGGGTGGTTGTGAACGCTGAGGTCTGCAACTCTGGGTTTGAGTCGCGGAATTCGATCCTCGGAATTTGGCGGTGATGGGGCGGAGATGGAGCATAAACAGTATATATATAAGTGGACTTTTTTTCAACGCTGGTCCCTGACCGCTGTGTGCACTCTGACACTACGCTCTACACCTGCCCCTTACCTACCGGCCGGGCCAGTATGATCGCCATCATCGGACCCGAGATTCGATCTTCCGAATCTAGAGATCTGGGGTGCCCAAAAAAGGTCAGTACGCGAGAACTTTGACCCCAGTGCTATATCTTCCAGTTGAGCTAGAGCTCCAGCACTGCCCGGTCTTGATCAGTGGTTACCTGGGACCTCCCACGCCACTTAGATATTTCGCTAAATTCCTGGGTGTGCTTAAATTCAAAACGGAATCATACCATGTTCCGAGGTTCGAGTCCGCATATACCGGAGGTAGCCCGATGAAAGCGGGCATATAGCATGCATGCTAGAGTCTTTGGGGAGTGTGATACCACTGTCTTTGTGGGCGATCGGTGGACGGCTGGGGAATTGAGTGGCACTTTTTGGCTTGCACTAAAAGTGCGAATTCGACCGATCGGGCTGAAACTCTGGCTATCTAAGTGCCATAGCCATAGCTACCTTGCATTTGTCGGGCGGTTCTTATTCGAGCTTAGTTCGCGCGTAATTGATAAATGGATTTTTTTTTGGCTTTAAGTGAAATGAGTATCGCGAATCGCGTTTGCGGGCCTGTATCTCTGGGGAATGGACTTTCGTTTCGATCGGAAATTCCCCTTTGTCGAGAACTGAATTTTGATTCACGAGGCCTGGGTTCGAGTCCGGCGTACAGCAGGTGAGGTCAAAACCAATATGTGGCCGAACACACTCTTGATGACGGAAGCGGAGTCCGCGGGGGGTCGCAGGGGGGCAGAGGGAGTGACGGAGGCGTAGAGAGGCGTAGCGTAGCGGAGGGCGGGAGGAGCGTAGCGACGAGCGCCCGGAGCGAAGCGAAGCCGAACGAAGCCGGAGGAGCGACCGAGCCCCCCGTCTGACAAACCAATGGGCAACTCTTCTCTATTTATTATGTCATTCTCTCGGCCTTCTCCTTCAGCCTTGATGATCTTCGGACGGGATTCCCTTGCTTGTCGACAGATGGTGCGGGTTCCAATCTTTTGGGTCTTGCGATTGAAGTGATCCGGTGTGTATGCCTGGGAGGTGCGTAACTTAACTCGTGGGGTAGCGCTGTGGGTTGCGACTCAATTTCGATGACTGTCTCGAGATTCGCTCGCGCCTCTCTGGCAGCGTTGCGTCTGGCTGAGATCGTTCTTCCTGTGACTATGGATGCAGCTGTTATGTTGGCGATCTGTGATCCATGTTGAGGCTCGGCGGCTGGCTCGGCATCGCCGGTGAGATCGATATGCTCGGGGAGGTTGTTGCGGCGCAGTAGGGTGGGGTGTTCAGGGTTGATCGGGTCAGCCATCATGTAGTGAGCGCAGTCTCCGTCAATGAAGTATATCCCGCGTTCGTATACGTGGGTGACTGTGTGTACGAACTGAGATCTGATCGGGCCGTCATTGTCGAATGAGTGTCTTATGACACTGAGACCATCGTACTCGTTGGCGCGGTATTCGAGTACACTGCCCGAGTTGATTCCTGACGCCTTCATGAGCACTCGCCAGACAAGGCTGCAGTTGAGCCATGTCCGGCTGTCTCTGCCAGTCCGGATTGTCTCAGCTATACTTCTTTCGAACGCCCAGCCAGCGGAGAAAATATTAGCGCTCCGCTCCTCGATGAAATTGATGGCCTCATCGCGAATGTCTTGTATGTCGAGATCTGCCCACCTGTCATCAAGATTGCGAGCAGTGTATATCGCGCAACTCCCTCCGCCTGGATTGTCGGTGGCCCGCATGTTGTAGTGAGCAAAGACGTGAGTATTGGGCGGTTGACGTTGGCGGGCGGGAGTCGTGCATGAGGACGTCTTTTCGTCGAGGATTGTGTGAACCTTTGCGGTGGATGGTTTCGGCTTCCGCTTTGGCAGCTTAGCCACCGGGCGAGGTTTGGCTCTGACTTTGCGTGGCTTCGTCTTGTTCCTCTTGCGAGGGCTTGGAGGTGGCGGGGGTGCTTTGCGTCTCAGTGTCCGTGGATGGACGCGATCGGGTATCATGTCGAGGTTAATGACACGCTCTCTCATGGCGGGTGCTGTGATCTTGTGGCTAACGTGAGTGGACGTGACGACCCGGTAACAGTCCTTTGTGTTGGCTGTCCAGAACTTAAGCTTGGATGTGGTGTCGTCGCCCTTGGCTGTGCGTCCGTGGTGAACTCGTGCGGCCTTGATGCCGTCAATGATGACGAAATTGGCTGTGACCTCCGAGCCTTCGGTAATGACGCTGAGTGGGATGAAGTCATCGATGGTCGGTGGGTCTAATGGCTCAAGTTTTGGATCGTTCATCACCGATTCTGGGGGCTTGTAGTCGCCTGCATATCCTGATATGGCAATGGTGTCGTGCTGATCAGACGGAACTGGGTACGATGACTGGAACTGATGCAGCGTGACCTGCTTGTTGTGGGAGCCTTTGTGCGAAAAAGCTCTGCTTGCCGTCGAACATTCTTGGAAGCTTGAATGTGGGCGATCTCAGCTTATGAATGAACAGGTCGAAGACTCTGTATGTCGCGCCTTCTTCGCCGCCTTGGAGCTCTTTGGACATCATGAGGAGTCCATAGAATCTGACGTCATCGAGCGATGGAGCGCGTGATACTGCCGTGTACAGCTGACCAGTTTCCCAGAACGGTGTCTCGTGTGGATGACGGTCGTCAGTCAGGTCAACGATGATGTTGGGGATCGTTCGACCCTGGGTCTTGTGGACAGTGATGGCATATGCGAGAGTGAGAGGTAAGTAGCGGTGTACAGTTGGTCCGACGGGGACTGTCTGCTCTCGGATGCGTACGAACCGGTGGTCTGGGTTGCTGTAAGGCAGCTCGAATTTCACGTCGACCGAACGGTTGTTGAGTCCCACAACAGCCCCGATCGAGCCGTTGGCGACGCCCTTATCGTAATAGTCATTCACAGTCAGCATGACCTTGGCGCCGATGCAGATCTTGAGGTCGACGAGTCGTGTCTCGAAGTCGCGGACATGCTCTGTGACAGCTAGTTCGGCTGTGGCGTCGTACATAAAGGCGCGAGGCTTGGCCGGGGAGTTCATCGATCATGTCCTCGTGCTTGGCCAGCGGGAAGAGAACCGCGTTGGCATATGTGCGTATTGGCCTCTTGGTGTAGCTGGTGAGAGCTTCGATGCATAGCGAGTTGAGGTGTGCCTGTCTCTTGCGTGTGCCACAGATAATGGTTGCGCCGAGAAGTGCCTCTTGAATGAGTGACTGGAGACAGTCAGTCGTTGCTCGGCTTGCAAGGGCTGCCTTCTGTTTCTCGCGTAGCTTGTTCGTTTTAAGGCTGTTGAGGATACTCGCGAACGTCTTGTCGGTCGATTGTCGGTGGTTAGCGCTTAAAGTGATCTTGCTGGTACTGTGCGCTCCCCATTGGTAGAATGCCGCGCTCTGATAGTCGGGAAACTTGAGCTTGTTGACTGGGGGAGCTGGTATGGGTCTCCCACGATGATCATGTTGATGCCACCGAATGATAGTGTGTTGTTGCGCGCGACACACAGCGCCTCGTTGAGATCGTGAATATCTGGTGCGGAAAGCATGAATGCCTCATCGATGATCAGCGTTGTCGCGTTGTTGAGCAGAATCCACGGCACTGTGTCCTTGACTGGAGCCGCGAATCGGTTCTCGGCAGCCCATCTGAAGAGCGAGTGGATGGTTGTACCCCCGATGTTGACAGCCGCTGCACCAGTCGATGCGGTTACGAGGACTAGGTTGCCTCTCGCTGCAGTAAACTTGGCGATGTGTCGCACGAGTACAGACTTTCCAGAGCCAGCACGGCCACATAGTAGGAGAATAGTCTGCTTCTTGGCGATGAGGTTCTCTCGGTAGTGCTTGAAAACCTTCTCTTGTGTCTCGTCGAGGACGATGGATGTGTCCATATCGACTGGCTGTTTCCACCTGCTGACAACGTCGTGGTTGATGATGTAAGCTCTGTCCGTGTTCTTCAGCACATGTTTGATCAGGTCTTCACGGAGGGTCGGGTTTCTGACGGTTGACACCATTTGGAGCGTTGGTGTTGTTCCGTTCTTCTCCAGGGATGCTCTGACGACTGCGAAGCATCCTTCTTTTGAGAGTGACCCGAAACGAATGTGCCAAGCGACATCGAAGATCTGGTCGTCGTCGGCTTCTTCTGAGTCAATCAGTCCGAGCTCGAAACACTTTTCAGCGTAAGAGCAGCGTTCGACGCCGGTAAGTGCTAGGCCTCCATGGCGGTGGAAACCATGTGTCATTTCAGCGTCACTTCTCCATGGGAATGACAGTGTGAGGAGGTTGAAGTAGTGGCTGTCACCGTCGTGTGGAGTAGTCATCGGAATAAATGCAGCGTATGGAACTTTGCGCTTATGTATCCGCCAGAAGTATTCGGTGCCGTCCTCGCCAGTGTGGGATATTCTCTCGTGATCGGGCAGCTTCTCAAATGCTGGTAGTTTGACAGACCTTGTGTCGTAGTGCGTCAGGTAAATCAGGTAAGTGATGTGCTCCAGTGCTTCTGGGCGCTTGCAGTACTTGAGCCAACCTCCGACCTTATTCTTGATGCAGTTGTTCCGCGGGCCAAATACTCTGTTCTGTGGTAGAACGTTTGTGTCAATCTTGATGAACGCCCGTGATGTAGAGAATATGGATACACCGTCGAGCAGAGTGGCGAGCATGAGGGGGCCGATGACCCGACGCCTCTGTTGGTAGATGAGATGGTGTTGTTCGACTGATGCTACCTCGTGGGATATCTGTTCAATGACCTCCGTTGGCTGCTTGGTCATATACTTGACGATGTACATGATCATTTCGGTGGAGACGACTGGGGAGACGTGCATTGAGCCGTGAAGATGTGCAGCAACCATCGGACAGAACGTGTTGGTGTATGAGTCTACCTCGGATCGCTTGGGCACGAACTGACCGTCTCCAGAGATGAATGATTCCGTAGCAGCCTTGGCAGGGAAGCCCTGTTTGCAGGTGTGGTGGTTGTTCCTGCAGTGTTCGTTACATGTGTGAGTCTGGAACACCGTGGCTCGACCAGACAGTATTGAACTGTCAGTTGAGATGATCGAGTTGATTGCTGATACGAGGTTGGCGTCAAGACGGTTACCTTCTGGGGTGTGCTGACCAATCCCCTTGTGCCACGTGACTGTGTGTACGTGTAGCATCGAGTTCTCCTGCTCTTCAACACGCGTGGCGTATTCGCAGATTGGGTATTCGGTTCCGGCCAGAGCTTCTACCAGCTTTTGGAAGATAGTGTAGAAGTACTCGATGCATGTGCGAGCTGAGTCGACCGGCGCGTCTCTGGGCGTGTAGCGCCTGCCATCGATGACTAGAGGTGGGTCGAGTGGGTACTCTTCGTCTGCGATCAGCTCTTCCAGATAATCCATGACGTAGGACGGGTCAATGGTAAAGGTCCAGAAGAAATGGGGGGAGCCGAAACGAGCAAGGAGGGCAGTGAGGTGCTCTCTCATGTTGTTCATGAACGCGTAAGATAGTGGCATTGTGGGCGGCGCGATGAGATGGGCCGACCCGTCAGCGTTCGCGCTGAGTACGCCATCGTCGCCAGCAGCTTCTTGGGCGTTGTTCAAGGTAACTGAGTATCCTCTCGCCTGGATGCGCTCGAGTCCTGTGTGAATCATGGACAGGAACATTGGTGTCGTGGGGTTGGCGCGCACAAAACGACATTGGCTGGCGTGCAGGACGTGTTTGACCCAGTTCTTGAGAGTCTTGAACTTGGCGCTGTACTCTGGAGAGAATCCTCGCTCGTCGCAGAACACGAGAGGGAATGTTGCCAATGCTGCGATCGGGCTGTCATACTGAACGTAGCTTGTCCTGTTTGCACGGGGGATTACGACGTCCGCGTTGACGATTGCTGTCATCAGTGGGTTCGGGGTAAATGCAATTGGGGCTGCATTCTGATTGCCATGGGTGAATGAGAATGTGACGCAGCACCTTGAGCTGCCTGGTATGTCTGCTGCTGCGGCGAGGTCGCTTGCTAGCTCTCTGTATGTCTGGGAATGATCATTCAGCCAGTCTCTCACTCGCGCGATGAGCTCTGCTGGTAGGGTGTCGTCGTCCTCCCCTGTGATGACTCTGGCGTTATGAAGGTCCTTGCCGAACGCGAATGTAGCGCCTCTAAACCGTAGGAACATGCCGTCCGATGCTTGGACATCAGTCATGACCGTGGCGAATGCCAGCACTTGGTTGAGGCGGCGGAACTGCTGTGTTGATAGTTGTCGCATATTTTCTTTGATCTCGGGGCCCATTGCGTCGACTGAGTGGGTTAGAATGTGGTCTAGGTCATTCTTGTCCTGGGCTGGGTCACGGCTGTTAGTCGGGCATGGGCATAGTCGGCCCCCGGGTAGGAAGTATGCGCCACAGCATAC
>JAHDYR010000023.1:0-18544 GCA_019828565.1 Carpediemonas membranifera | reverse complement strand
GTCGAACCCTAGTGGTAAATATGGCCTAAATATATACGGGTCAGGTGACCACTACACTGCCCCCATGACTTCCACCATAACATTGTGGATTGTCATCAAATTGAAAGATATCGATCAAATATAAAAGATCTTGTCGTCCCCAGACCTAATCTAAATTCCTTTTGCGATCTTCGGAAATTTGGTCCTTTTTGTCAGATTTGGCACAAAATGAGTCATTGCGTCTAAGTTGCCAGTGACGACGGATTGGTACGTAACTATGATCTTCTTCACGCTCTATACTTCATTCTTCTCCATTTCTGTCTCTTTCGCGCTTCTGTCTCGCTTCTTCAGTTTCATCGCTTCTCATTAGTTCGTTTCGGCGAGTTCACGCTCTCTCTCTCTCTTAGGTGATCATTTGCGTTCATTATCATTATCCTCGTGATTGCAATCACTTTTCCTCTTCTTCTCTTCTTTCTTCATCAAACAACATCAACAGCACACGTCTCAGGGGGATTTACCGGCGTGGCGTCCCTTCCTGAGCGATGGAAGCTTCAATCTCGGATGCTCATTAATGTATGCGTCCAGGGCAGCTAATCCATCGATTTCGCGGCTGTAATCGGTCCATGTGCCTTCGTCGTCATCGTAACCCTCCCACAAGAGGAGGAACTGAAGGTTGCCCGCTTGTCGGCGATGGTCAGCAACCTTCCTAACCACGTACTCTCCTTCGTTGCGGGCTGCCCAGTGTTTGAGCTCAGCGTCAGTGTAGCTGCCCTCGAACTGGTAAAGCTCAGAGGCATGTACTGTCAGGCGGTGGTCAGTGGTGAGGTCTTGAACGACGTAGGTGTTGGGGCGGTCGGGATTGGTGGAGATGACCCGGACCGGGCCCCGGGGTACGATGCCTATGGCAGTTTTGCGCTGGATCATGGCGGCGGATCCAAGGAGATGACTCGCTGGATGGCTCTGCGCTGGAGTTTGGCCACCGACAGCGCGTTGTCTGCTCTGTAAACAGCGTAGGGTGGTACGGAAGTGGTCGACGGTGAGGGAAGGTTGTCTAGTCGGTTCGTGGACGTCCCTGGCGTATAGGACTTCGTACGGCGACAGGTTGGAGGCGGTTAGAGGTGCGTTGTTGATTATATTCGTGATTCGTGGTAAGGCGTCCTCCCAGTCGTCGTCATGTTCGAGAATCCAGGCGCGTAGGTGTCTCTTCACCTCTTTGTTCGCTCTTTCAACAGCACCCTGTCCCGCAGGATGATAAGGCGTACCGATCTCGTGTCTTATACCGTGGTCTTGGCAAAATTCTCTGATGGTTCTGTTATGGTACTGTGAGCCACCATCGGTAATCAAGCATGTCGGGGAGCCATAGTGTTTCATCCATGTCGATAAAGCCGAACGTGCAGATACAGCGTCCGTGCTCTTCGTGGGGTAGGCTTGGGTGAGTCTAGTAAACGTGTCGATAATCACAACCGCGTAGCGGTGTTGCCCGGGCAGTGAGAGGGGACCAATGGTGTCGGCCTCCACTACTTCGAAGGGTCGGCTGCCGGTCATGGGATGGGTCGCTTGGGGAAACGGTGAAAGCTTGAGGCGTGTCAACTGGCAAACAGGGCACTGTCTTATCCAGGCAGTAACGTCCCGGCGCATGCCAGGCCAGCCCTTGTCGGCGGCTATGATGCGTTTGCAGGTGGCATCACGGCCAAGGTGACCAGCATCTCCGCCATGTGCTTCTTGGAAGGATTCCCGATGCGCCTCGGGTGGAGGGGAAGGTTCGACGGAGGTCTCGTCCAGGTGAACGAGGCGGGACAGGGTGTCCGCTACAGAGTTGTCGGAACCTGGAACGTGTACGATGTCGAATGAGTACTCAGACAGCGCGAGGCTCCACCTAATCACCTTGGAATTCAAGGAACGGTCCATGTAGACCAAGTTACGGTGATCTAGATGAGCTGTGAAGTCTCGTCCAGCGAGATAGCGTCTGAACTTGGTAGTACCGAAGTACAGAGCGTAGCACTCTTTCTCTATCGTAGACCAACGGCGCTGTTGGGGCGTGAGCGTCTTGGCGAAGAACGCGATGGGCTTAAACTCCGCGTTCATCAGCACGCCACCAATGCCGTAGTCTGATGCGTCCGTAAAAATGTGGAGATGTTCGTCGGGACAGGGGTGGACCAGCGTGCGCTGCAGTAGAAGCTCTCGCTTAATCTGCTCAAACGCGTCATGTTGTCGGTCGCCCCAAACGAACTTTTCGGCGGCTCGGGTGAGCTCGGTGATGGGTTCAGTCATATCGACGTAACGCTCAATGAGTGCTCGAAAGTAGTTCGCGAACCCGAGCAAGGCTCGGGCGTCCGTCAGACTAGTCGGCTCCTTGAGATCATGGATGGCCTCCAGACGGTCGGGGGAGATCCGCTTACCGTCCTTGTCTACTCGCCAGCCCAAATAGTCGATGGAAGTCGCTCCAATGACCGTCTTGGAAGGATTAAGCTTCAGACCGGCCGCGTGGATGCGAGCTAACACGTCCTCCAGATTCTTCAGGAACTCGTCACGGTTCGCTCCAAAGACGACAATGTCATCTATGTAAGCGAGACACTGAGTATAAAGGGATTGACCCAGAATGTGTTCCATGGCTTTCTGGCAGTGGATGGGAGCATTACGAAGCCCAAAGGGCATCCGCTTATACTGGTATTTCTTCCCACCAGCCACAAAAGCGGTATACTTGCGCGAGTCCTGGTTGATTATGATCTGGTGGAACGCTTTGGATAGGTCCAGCGTGGCGTAAAACTGTTGGCCTTGTAGGTGATCAATCAAGTCGTCGATGAGGGGTAGGGGATGCTCCTCGGCCTGGGTGATAAGGTTCAGCCGTCTAAAGTCGAGGCAGAGGCGACGCTTGTTGCCTCTCTTCTTTGCCATGACGATGGGGTTATTGAAGGCTGAGTCCGAAGGCTCGATGACGTCCAGAGCAAGCAGCTCCTTAACCTGGCGATTAACCTCATCTTCCACCTGCTTGCCGTGACGATATGGGAAGCAGTTGATGACCTGGTCATTCTTGGTCTTCAGGGAGAATGCTGGGAGCTTGGACGGGCTGGAAATGTCCCCGAATAGGCCTGGGAACTTTTCAACAATCCTTTGGCTGGCTTCTGCAAACTGCACATATTCTGGGGCTGTTCTCTCGACCTCGTTTTCGAACATCTCGTCGTCGTCGTTCTGGTTTGACGGAGTCGGGTCAGGCGAGGGTATCTCGATCAGTCCCGCGCTGCGCAGGAGTGGGAACCCGATGATCGCATCGTAATGGTCGAGTGAGATGAGGATAAACTTTGTGCGTACAGAGAGGGGTCTACCTGTCACAGAAGGGTACAGGACAGTATCGTAGGCCACGTGGGAGGTGTTGATTAGTTGGCCTGACATGAGGCGAACCCTGTGGCACTCAGGAATGGGGGTGAGGCCCAGGGACTTCGCTTTCGCCTCATGGAGGAAGTTGGCGGTGGCACCTGTGTCGTAGAGGGCGCGCACGGAGGATCCGTGCAGTCTGACTTTGAAGACTGGGCGGTGTTCTGCTTGATCGTCTTCAGGCGTTTCGGCTGACATTGCGTCTAAGTACTCTTCAACCGTAGCAGCGAGGAAATCGTGCGCGTAGGACCTATCATTTACGTCCTTCTTCCGCGACTTGTGGGATTCCTTCTCGGCTTGCTGCATCTTCTTGGCTTGGGAGAGAGCGGCGCGCATGGTGTTGGCGATGGAGGACTTATCCTCAAAGGTCTTACAGCGTTCACGTAAGCGATCATTGCGGATGCCCTTCAGGAATTTGGCTACGAGGCTCGACTGCTTCGGGGGTACAGAGGCGCAGTTTTCGAGTGTCCGCTGGTAGATTAACGTGTAGTAGAGCATGGACTCATAAACGTTCTTGCTGGCGGTGTCAAAGGTAATCGAGTCAAATCGGTCGAGCGCGTCCTGACGGTCGAGGGGTCCGAAGATGTCGTTCACCATTGAGATAAATCTTTTGTTGAAGTCGTTAGGGGTCTCGGGTGTGTGAACGGGTAAATGCTCGGACTCGTCGGAGACCGAACTATCAGTGTCAGACTCGGTGTCGTCATCAGTGTCAGACTCAGGGGGCGCGAGGAACAGAAGGGGGTCCCTAGGCGCAGCGCGGGGTTGCTGTGTGACCTCACGGGCACGAGTAATAAGGTCTTCGAGGTCCGGGCATTCGAGGAACATGATCTTCAAAACCGTCGCTGCGACGTAATCGAAGATCAGAGGCTTGGAAGCGGCGTTTCGTGCGTAATGGGCAATGAAGGCTTCCCGGAATGAATACCATGCCTTAGGCTTCGTACTAGTGAGATAGGGTGCCAGGAAAGTTGATAGTTGTTCTACGTTCATCTAGATAGTAATATTACTGTGGTGGGCACAGAACAACAACAATCAATGCGAAGTGTTTAAATAGGGTCGAACCCTAGTGGTAAATATGGCCTAAATATATACGGGTCAGGTGACCACTACACGAATACGACTTCACGGTCCGTCACATCGCCGGAGTCAACAACGAGGTGGCCGATTGCCTTTCCAGATGCCTTGTCAGTCAGTACAATTTAAGAACATTTATGGATTGACTTCGACACCCCTGTGTCGAAGTCTATTCTCCCAGTAAAACAGGTATAGTCAAACCACAGCCTGACAATTCGCTCACAGCGCGTGGCATCCCCGGTGGACATTACCGACCAGGTACGGCAGCTTTTTGGCAAGTGCCACAACGCCCGTGTTGGACACATGGGCACCCGCATCACGACGGATCGGATCGCCGCCCAGCTACCTTCGTTTGCCCGCAAGGCGATCGAGAAACACGTCAAGCCCCTAGTCCGTACATGCCCGGTGTGCCAGCTCACGCGACAGCGCGCCAAGGTCAGTGTAGACCTCCCTCGCCAGCCCACAATGGCACCGTACCCCATGCACACCTGGGCCGTGGACTTTATTGGCCCGTTCCCGGAAGAACACGGTTTCCGTCACATCCTAGCCGCCGTTGACTGCTTCTCCCGGTTCGTGGAGCTAGTTCCCACGCCCGATTGCACCGCGCAGTCAGCGGTCACGGCCATCATGCAACTGGTGGGCCGCTACGGATGCCCGGCACACATTCGCTCTGATCAGGGCCCCCACTTTACCGCCCACCTGTTTGCTCAGCTCTCGCGCATCCTGAACATTCAGCACGACTTTACGCTCCCGTACCATCACCAGTATAACGGCATCATCGAGCGCCGCAACAAGGAAGTGAACCGCCACCTCCGCGCCGCCATGAACGAGCTGACCGATGATTTAGCCGACTGGGTTGCCTGTCTCCCGCTTGTACAGCGCACTCTGAACTGCACGCCGTGTGCAGCCACCGGCAACATACCCCCGGCCAACATCATGTTCGGTAACCTCACCGACACGGACCGAGTACTGCTACACAACCCGGTGGAGGGGGTGGGCGACGTCGCATTGTACTACGACAACCTGCTTGAGGCACAGAGACAGCTTGTCAAGGCCGTGCCAGTTCCTAAGCCACGTCCGGTCACCCAGACCACTTTCACTGTCGGCCAAGCTGTTGTGGTCACCAGGCCCGACAATGCCCGTGGCCCCTCTCGTCTGAGCCCCATCTATATGGGCCCCTACACCGTAGCCTCCCTCGACGGCACACTCGCCACCCTCACGACTCTTCGAACTCGTGCCGAAGAGACGTATGATCTCCGCCGCCTCGTTCCCTTCCTCGGCGACTACA
This sequence comes from Carpediemonas membranifera, assembly GCA_019828565.1. Lineage (NCBI taxonomy): Eukaryota > Fornicata > Carpediemonas > Carpediemonas membranifera. Next base: position 12,834 of record JAHDYR010000023.1, on the reverse strand, counting down.
CCCCCGACGACCTCACCGCCTTCGCTGCCGCCGGTGAGCAAGAATACACCGTCGAAGACATCATCGACCACCGCTCTGGTCGTACCAAGACCCGTTTCCGTTTCCGTGTCCGCTGGGCCGGCTACGGTCCCGATGACGACACCTGGCTTCCCTATGCCGAGGTCCGTGACCTCGAAGCCCTCGACCGGTACTTGTCGAAGACCGGCATTCAGCTGTAATAGAGAGGGTAGTGTGGTGAGGCGCAGTTTAAGGTTTTGGTTTTTGACCATTTTCACCACTGCGGTTTCCAGGAGTAAATCAGTTCTCATCCATTAATTGGAAAGTTCCCTTCAAGGCCAAACCAAGCACAACTTGACAACGTCTTCGAACGAGGTCGCGCCAGTGATAGCCGCTAGGGCTCGGGTCTGTTTTTGCAAGACCGAGGGCCCTAGGCCCTTTACGAAGCACTTCCCCGCGTAGCGAGAGAAGTTGTCGCCGGGAGTACTGTCCTCAGGTAGATCTTGGAGTAGGTCGTCATCGTCTGCCAGCTTATCGAAGAGTTGGAGGCGGGTACGCACGGTGGCGGCGTGTTGGCGGGTAATGCTGAGGAGCGCGTGAGGGCCCGGGGTTGCTGTAGGGGCCTTTAGGGCGGCTAGGTCCTTCGTCAGTTGTAGGACGTCATCAGGCATAAGGCGCTGCTCCACCCAGGCGATGAACGCGTCCAACTTGATGGTAGCGGGGTCATGGTCATCCGCTTGTAGCTCTAAACGCGTTGACGGGGAAAGGAGGATGCTTAAGGGGAGTTTCTTGTGAGTGTCGAGGAATATTGTGGCTTTGGCCTTGAAGTCTTGGAGGGACTCAAAGGTAGCTGTTTCGGTATCGATTGACGGAGTTTCAAACGTCAGGGACATCGCAATGACTAGTATTAATACTGTGAAGCGAACTGTTTATAGGTAAACCGTCTAAAGGTAAAAATGGTCTAAACTACCGTGACACAGGATGCCCTCCGCGCAGTGCTCGAGGACGACGAGACGCGCCGTCGCTTCGCCTTCCACATATTCGGCGGCCAGCTACCCCATGCTGGCTCCGTCGGTTTGACCCTCCATGATCATTACCGCGTGTACGCCGACGCGATGATGGAGCTCACGTCCCAGATCTGGTGGACGCCGAGCAGATGCGCCAAGCGGTGCTCGACTCGGCCCCTGTTACAACAGGCGCGGCCACCGACTTCTACGTCATCCCGCGACGCCAGCAGGCATACTCTCGCGCCGAGAGCGCTGCTCGTCGAGCAGAACGACATCCTGCAGACGTGCCCTCTGGTCACACTCGGCATGGGCGCCGCTGTGGACGTCCCCGTCATCCGCCGCTGCCCGGCCTGTGGCGAGCTTACCTCGCGCGAGGGCGACCTGGGCATGTGCCGTGAGAGGTCGGACCATCTGTTGGCCGCGGGGTCCTTCATGTACGAGGTAATGAATGTCCTGGCCTTCTCAGTGGCCTCCGGGATTGCGCGTTGTATCTCTGCCGAGATTGACTCCTTTGTCAGGCCGGTGAGGGCCGGGTCCTTGAAGTTTGAAGAGACCCGCACACACTCTGCGTACTGCGCTCGCTTGCAGGCCGCCTCAAAAGCAGCAGCGAAACGCTTGGCGATTGCATCTGCGGTGGGATTGTGGGATATAGCTTGCGGAGCCTCGTCCGAACGGGCCTGAGCTCGGGCTTCGGCGTCAGACATAATGGAGGTCTGGAGGCTCTCAAGTGTGGGAAATTTCGCTGTCGGACGCCAATCACGCTTTAACTTCGCGATCGTGTCCGCTGTGAGCGTTTGGATGAAAGAAAGTTGGGTTTCTCTCGTGGATAATTGCAGTGGTGTAATCCGCGAGCGCCTGGATTGCGCTTTCTGGATCATTAGTCGTGAATTGCTTCATTTCACCGGTAATATCGATATTGTGCCGTGTTACGAATGAGTTTTATGCAACCAACTTCCGCAGTTTAGGGTCACAGGCAGCTGCAAGATGTCGACGTGCCCGTGCGGCCAAGACTTCTGCCATTAGTGTCTGCTCCGCGTGGCCAACCACGAAGAGCACATGGCTCACTACGGCGGCGAGTGCGAGATGGCACCGCGCCAGACAGTCGACCTGCCCGAGGGCGTCGCGAGACAGCGCACCGTCACGTGCCCCCACTGTCATCGGTCGGCCACGGTCAGCGCGAACCGGAGGCAGATCACGTGCCGCGGGTGCAACCGGACCATTGACGCGAGAGCCGTGTAAAGTAATTATTCCTCCCCGGCCACGCCCGGCCCACGGGTAGACCACGTAACTGGGTCGTGGGGGCATAGGACTGGGGCACTGGACAGACGAGAGGGTGCCATGACTGTACGAGCTATCAGTAACCAGAGGCTAACAGAGACTGCCATAGACAAGGTCTTGCAGGATGAACCTGCCTGTCGAAACGTTGAGGACAGACCCCCAGGCCTACTGATCAGTTGCCGGGCTATCAGTATGGACAGGAAAGCACAATGTGCACGGAGATGGCTGAAGAGCCTATGGGGCGATTGGAATCATCTATCAGTGGAGACAGTAGCACCTGAGCCCGAAGTGAGCGCGGCTGACAAGCGAGCGGAGGGCACAGGCAGTACCCCGGATCACCTGGCTCCCGGATAATGGGAAGGCAAAGTCGGGTCCGGGGTCAGATACCAAGCAATCTTAAATTTCTTTCTTTCTTTCTTTCCCCGGCCACGCCCGCCTTGACGAGCTACCTCGGCTGGCCGCGGACCTCGTGGGGCTCGACTGGCACGCTCATCGTCGGCCAGTAGCGCGTTCAGCTAGCAAACACAGACTAGCTCGTTGATAAAGAGACCCCGTTCGACAGCTTGCTGTCCCCGCTGAGAATCCTCTCTGCACACTCCTGTTAGTGCTCATGTAAACGCGATACAGTAAACCTCAGTCCCCCCACGTCTTCATCCCCATTTACACTACGGCCGGTCATCCTTCTTGGCCACTGACTCCATTTCCTTCTGGGCCGCCTTACGGTCTTCGACCTCCTCGACAAGCTCATCCAGGTCGACCTCATCGATCGCCTTCCTCGGGTGGTACCGCATGCTCGACACCATGTCCCGTCTGAGGCCCAGGAACTGCATAGCGCCCCGATGGAACTCCGACTGGGGCTCACCCGCCTGGTAGGGGTCCTCGACCTCCATGGAGGCTAGGATGGGAACGACACCATCCCACTGTACCTCGGCTGACACCTCACCGCTGGAAATACAGGCGGCGACGAGGCCGATTGTGTCTGCGATGTTCGGGTGGCCGAGCTGCACCCGGAGCTTCTCGAGAGGGCAGCGGCTGTAAACCTTGGCCATGTTGCGGACAGCGGCGTGCTGCACGGCGCTGTTAAGTCTGGACACGATCTCAGTGACGCCGTCGGTGGCCCAGGTGCGTTGGTACTTGTCGAAGGCAGCCTGGTACTGTACCACGGAGCCAGACTGCATGGCCGCGGCGAGGTCGGCGTAGGGCTTAATGACGTCCTTGTTGAGCCTCGTGCTCATGGCCCTGACGAAGGCGGGGCGCAGGACCGTCGGCAGCGGCACCTTGCCCATTAGCATCAGCGCGAGGGCATACAGCTTGGTGGTGGCGAGCTTGAAGCCCTGCTGCTTCGTGGGGTCGGGAAGAGTGGCGCGGAGGGCACGCTCGAGCGCCTCGGCAGCCTCGGAGTAATCCATGTGAACGAGGGCGATCAATCCGACGTAATACTGGTACTTCGCCTGCTGTGCGGATGAAACTTGGTTCTGCTTGGGGAACTTCAGCCTCTTTGAGAGGCAGAACGCCTCGTACGCCTTCTGCGCATTCATCAGCTGGCTTATCATGCTGATGACGGCATCCGCCTGGGTTTCAAGGTCGTGTGAATTCAGTGCGTGTACATAGTCTTGCATAGAGTGCTGTGCTGTAGCCATTTGACGAGCTTTGCTTTCTCAACACGTCGATGACAAGATGATGCCGTGAAAACTTGGTTCTGCTATAAATCACGTAAATCAATCGAAAGAGGCGGCCTTTAGTAAGAATAGGAAGAGCGCGATGAGTCGTCGGACCCACTCACTCGCCCAGCCCCTTGATCGCCTCCAGGATCTCCCCAAGCAGCTTAACCAGAGGATCCTCGGGATCGTCGCTTGGCTCAACGCTCTGGAGCATCTTTAACTCCCTCTCGCTGAGCTGGAAGCTGAGCTTGTCGAATACCGCGCTGAGGGCCGTCCAGTTGGATCGACGGGCCACCGCCCCGTCCATGAAGACGGAGGCGTCGTCCACAAGGTCAGTCCCGCTCACCACCATCAGCAGCACCCTGGCCACGGAGAATCCGTTGGCCAGACGCTGGACGACGTTGGCGAACGGCTGGTCTGGGGCGAGACCAGACCCCATGGTCCCGGTCCAGGCGATGATCTCCCGCCATGAGTCGGGAACAGGCCTCATAGTCTTGTGCTGCATGGCTGGGAAGGATGCGACGGGCTCCACTGTGTGCATCTTGGGCTTGATCGAGCTGTTCAGTCGGGGCTTGAGCGGCGTTTGCTTCTTCGGCATAGGTGGCCGGCCCAGGGCCGGGTTCTCCTTCCGGGGGTATGGGATGAGCGGGAGCCGTGGGGTCCGGCCCAGGGCGTCCGCGCTGACGATGGAGCGGGGCGGCCGCGCTGAAGTCTGCTCAGGCTGTTGCCTGCGGGTTAGTATTGGCTCGCTAAAGGTACTACGTTCTCTATCTCGTACAACTGACTTAGTTCTCTTCAGCTTATGCGCATGACTCCCGATATCTATGTCCAACGACGCTAACGCCACCAAAACTTCCCGCTCCTGCTCGACCAAGGCATCAAAGCGAACTTGTAGATTCCTCTTGCCGGGCTTTCGTTCATGATCTCTGCGAGACTCCAGCTCGCCATACCCGATAGGCATGATTTTTCGGCGCGCAGCTTATGTCCGGTCGAAATTTCGGTTCGCTCACGGGCATGACAGGGATAGGATACTGAGTACATTGTGACTATCGCCTTGTGGGATCATCGGCTGGTCTGGTTTATGGCAGAGCAGTTTACGGAAAAACCACCGAATTCTCGATGTCAGAAGGCGAGCGGCAGCCAAGAACTGAAAGAACGCGGGCGAGAGGTCGGAGTTCGCGTCCTGTGACATATGGCTCGCAATTGCGCGATGAGGTTGGCGCGATCTCGAATAGGCCGCCAGTGATCACGCTTGATATTCAGGATGAGCATCGGAATGAGATCCATTGGACTGAGCCCGATAATTCTGTACTTCGTCCACAGAGGACCATCACCCATGACGAGAAGGGGATGGAAACGGGTATATCGATGGCCTCACTCCTCTCACTCATGCTGCTCCACACGACAGCCCTGGTTGGTGGCCTATTCGGCCTCCTCCTGCTACTACTACCTATCATACACTTTGACCTCCTCAAGTACCCCGCCTTCTTGAACACGACGCCCGTCATGCTGACGTCGACAACGGCCCTACCCTTCGCACTCGCCGCACTCGCCTTCATGGCCGCCAGTGTCAGGTCTCTAGTGGCCCGGATGGTGTTTCAGGCGGCTGACCGAGCGGGTCGTGTTGAGCTGGCGAACGTCCAGGCCGCACACTTCCATCGCGTGTTCCCGGCGGTCCAGATGGGGGTCTTCGGGGCCGTAGTCATCGCTAATCTGGTGCAGACACCACTTGACACGCTTGTTGCCAAGAACCTCGACTCGACCGCAGTCGTGACGGTCTGGTTCATCGGCTACGTCATCCGCGCATGCATGGGCGTCGTGGCGGGGCTTACATGCGTCCATGCCCTCGTCCCGCGCCCCGTTACGCCCCTGACACTACGGACGTTCAATGGCGTCGTCAAACCCGACAACTCTGACCTCATCGGTGTCTTCTTCGACGTCGTCGAGCGACAAGAGCGTCCTCGGACGCCGGTCCATAGAGATTTCGCCATGGCTGCCGTTGGACGCCCTACTGCTGAGCTGCCCACCTTTGGATGACGGCCTCATGGGACCAGAACTGCACCCGCCGACACGGAGGCTTGTAATACTTCTATACAGCACTGTATGTACGGTAGGAACCCTGTCCCCGACGACACAGTCCTGGCCGGAGTCCAACCAGTCCAATAAACAGAACTGTGCGATCAACACAGTCTGGCAGTCTCGTTTGCCGTGGAAGGCAAGAGTGGTCCGTCCAGAGGTCTGGGAATGGCAGTGGGTGAATACCAAGGCGCCACAGCATCGCAGCCACTCTAGGGAGACGAATACTTCCCTAGGACTTGCACAGAGTCCACGCCATTCATAGTGCACTTTAACGTCATCCGTAATCCGATGTCGGAAATCACCACGCCTCAGCCGCCATCGACACCTCAGACAAGGCGGCCAGGTTATCCCAACTACAAAAACTATGAATCGCCTGCGCGGCCATCGCCCCCCGCAGACAATCAGACAGTTGGATACTTCTCGCCGATCTCGCGCCAATATGCACCTCTTGGGAATCCCCAACTGAATCTTAGTATCAAGGATGTTCTAGAACGGAAGAAGCGCATCAATACAGTGCGTCCGGTGACGACACAATCACAGCCAACAACTCCACAAGCCGTCGACTCGGAAATCCTTTCTAACCGCGCGGGCATCCGCCAGGAGATCCGTGCTGAGATGCACCGCTCCGCAGGTTGGTCATACCTCCGCGATAAGCTCCGCGAGTCGAACGGCCGTGTCGATCTCACTCGCCGCGGAGGCCATGTCCTCGGCGAGAAGACCCGCATTAGCTTCCTTCCCGAGGCCAACACGCCCACTCCGATCATGCAGGTGGTCCAGAGTGGCGACAGGCCCGGGACACCGACGCGGGGCCGGGTCCCCAACGAGCTACCCCTCGTGAACTTCGCCAAGCCCGGCGCGGACGAGGACTACATCATGTGCCCGGGCCCGCAGCGCATACAGACAGCCCCGGCTCGAGGGAAGCCGCGGCCCAACCGGCTAGAGATCCCGCCGCATCTGATGAGGACCCCGCAGGTTAAGAACCGTGCGAAGGCCGACCTCAACGCCGTCAAACATTCATGGCAAGGCATCTCCGTCAGCCAGCCTCCCAAGACCGCGGCGGCCCGTGCCAACCGGACCGAGGCGATGGGCACGGCGGCGCTGCTGCTCGGGGTGACCGTCCAGCCGGCGACACTCAGGGGCGACTTCGCCAGGCTCGAGGGATGCCTTGCCCAGCGTCTGCGGGACCGTCTGTCCGAGTACGACGTGCTTAGGCCGCACCGCACGCGACGGCTGTTCGGTGCGCTGCAGCGGATCGAGGAGCCCGACAGCAAGCGGGGGCTGAACATCATGCGGGCGTCCGCTACCCACTCCGACGCCACGCGACACTATGACATGCTCCGAGACCGTCTTGAGTGGATTTCCACAATCGAGGCGCTTTTTAGGGAAAACGGCCGAAACATGACTGGCCCGGAAAAGGCGTTCGTCCACCACATCGAGCTGGTCTACCGGGGCGAGCAGGAGGTCGACCGCGAGACGTTCTTCCGCCTCGTCTCCTCCCTCCCCCGGCCCGAGCTGGAGGTCCTGGCCGTTCAGAAGGCCCTCCACTTCATGCTCAGGACGATACTGACCGGTGAGAACCGCGTGTCGTTCGAGGAGTATCTCCGCTGGCTCGACTTCAACGGGCTCCCCAGGCCCGCAGCGCTGCTCAACAACGTGCTTCAGAAGCGCGTCGTCGCTGTAGGATGAGTGTTGATCATGTGTAATAAATTTTAGTTCTCATCGATTGTGTGTTCTAGTGTAAGTAGTAAACTCCTCTCACCAGGGCCCGCTTACCTCGGCCGTGTCGGCCAGGACCCCGGAGTCACTCCCGTTCGGGAGGATAGCAGCCCACCGGCTGCGTCGCGGTTCGTGCTTGCCTTTCCTTGCTCTCTTTCCTGAACTGCGACGATTTGATCGGAATCCATTCGATCAGATTAACCTCTCGACCGCTCAGCCGAAGCGTGGGCGTGGCGCTCCGCTCACCTACCACGTGATTCTCACGCCTACGACTGTTTGCAAACAGTATAACTCCCAACAGTTGTTTCATACCATCGTCGCGAACCCACTTCGCAGCCTCACTCAATATAACCAAAATCTTTCTTCTTCTTCTTCACCCTGTAGTCAGTTGCACCACCTCCGGCGAGAGCCTCAAGGCTTCCTCACAATATGTCAGCACACTCTCTTGTGAGGCCCATGTCCCCAACGACTGGATGATTGTAACTGGCACGCCTTTCCGCATCAGGTCCACCACGGCCCCTCTCCTGAATGAGTGTAGTGTAACCGGAACGTGCAGAAGCTCTGTTAGGTCCTCCTGTACCTCCCATCGTTCTATCTTGGTCTGCCTTAGCGCACCGCGTGATAGGCCCATCGTCAGGCCCGATATCTGCGAGCTCCGCCACAGCGGGCCTTCGTTCACGTTCCTGAGGTGGAGTAGAAGCCACCTTGTGGGGCAGAACTGCTCGTCTTTCGCCCTTGGCACCATCTTCAGGATGTTCTGTCGAGTCTTAGTGGCCGCCAGCCTGATGACTAGGTGGTCTCCTAGGGCGAATACGTCTGACTTCTGCAGCTGGAGAATCTCACCCATACGCGAGACCGTGCTGAACGTCACCAGTGCTAATGCAATCGCTTGAGTAAGGTGTGGTGTCGGCCTGCTGTGGTACCGTCCGATTGCCCTGACAATGCTGCTCCAGCTGATGGGTAGAGCCTTCCCGTGTGCTCTCTGCATCGTCTGCTCTGACGCCGCCGCGACCTTTGCAATGGCCTTGATGACCGCTGTATCATGTGGGTTCTTGCGTCTGGGTGTGCCTAGCCCCTCTAGGCATACTGTAAGAATGGCTAGAGTCTCCCGGGAGATACCCTGGAGATACTCCAAAAAGTGCAAGAAAAAATGAGATTCACTAGAATCTGTTTCACATTTCACATATTTCACAAGAATATGTGAAATGAGAAGCAAAGCTAGTGAATGTCATTTTTACTTGTCCCTCATCGTCTGTATGGCATCTATAAACAAATCGCGTATCTCTTGCAGCAGAAACTCTGTGTCATTCACCTTTTTGTTGATTTCTTCTTCCTTTCGCAAGCCCTGAGCAGTTTTTCGGATTATTTGGTAAGAATCTTGTACTTTGGCAACTTCCACGAGCCCTGACGTTACCGTTTCTACCTTTTGGTGGCTAGTTGCTCGAATCATGATCGACAAATGTCGCAGTTTTAGGTATTGTCAATGCCAGGAGTCTACGTAAATAGACAAATGTAACAACGTAAACAGCTTGGATAGAAATTCTCATGAATTCAGAAGTGTCTGTACCAGAACCTATTGCTGCTACGCCCCCCATCAGACAGTATGGCAACAGTAAGCTCGCAAATCTCCGTCGTTCATTTGTTACAGCCGTTGTTTCTTCAGTATTTGAGGACGACGAGGCAACTGACCTCGGCTTGAGTGCACGCGACATCCATAAGGTACTTCTGGAGGTCCAGCGCAGGGTCGCCGCCGAATGCCCTGGGTTCAAGTCAATTGAACTCCGGGAACAGGTCAGGCGGACGACTGTTGTCGGCGTTACTACGTTTATAACAGCAGTTAGACCCTCTGCGGAGTACAATGGCTCTGTCATGCAGCACATTGCTGTCCGTAGTCAGCCCTGCCATGCCGAGTTCCGCCAGATGCTCTCAGAAGTTCTCTCAGATGCTGGACTGAACGATGTTTCCGACTCAATCAGCCTTGAGAACTTGCCTGTGATCAACCGGGTGAGATATAAGCCTGTCAAGCAAAAGGCAACGGTCAAATCGACCCCGACTACGATGATCAAGGCAGAGATCCCACCGATACGGTCGACTACGCAACTGTCTTCACTTGGTGTTGGTGATGAAGCAGACACACCTCAGTCAACGACAGATCGATCGGTGCCGGTTCGGAAGAAGATCGTCTTTGACGACGAGGAAGCCAAGCGACCCAGGCTTGGTGACGACGATCTGCAGCAGGTGTCTAACAACGTGTCCGATGCTGTTGTTGACCGTATTAAGGTCCTGATCAACGACGTTGTCTCAGAGACCCGTGTGAGAGACCCGCCTACCGAACCCGAGACATGTAAGACGACTTTCCTTAGCCTTCATCAGCGCAAAATGCTATTTGGATGTCTTGTGTGTGGTACCCCCGAGTGGTTCTTCAATCCAGACGGCACTACGTTCAGGAGATGCTGTGCTTGCAAAGGTTTCCTGCACGAGCAATGTGTCAGGACGAAGGGCAAGAAGGACTACTGTCCCGCGTGCTATATTACCGGCTCTAGCAACAAGTGCCAGGCGTGCAAAAAGGGCCTAAGATCCAAGAACACGAAGAAAGCAGAAGAACAGGCTTCTACTCTTCTTTGCTGCCGAGGCTGTCACTGGTGGTACTGTGAGCATTGCTCTGAGGAAGTGCAGTACACCATTGATGGCAAGTTGTACATCGTTCCCCTCTGCAGCAAATGTAAGGTTGTCTATAAGCGAGTAGAGGGCATGAGACCGATTGTTTAGTGTTTAGTGAGAGATGATCATAAATTGTATATATATCTGTTTACTACACGTCTCTCTCAAGCGCACGGGTCATCATGCTTATGTATCGATCATTCATAAGTCTTCTCTGGTCGGTTCTTAACGGGTCATACTCGTTGACATCAGAAACGATGTCTTGCATTTCAGGAAGAGGAATGGGCCGGGCATAACTAGTCTCAGACATGATGACCCTGGCCTCGTTGGGAAATGACAAGGAACCATTGGCTATAATCCGTCTTCCTGCTGAGCCAGGCGCGAAACGATAGCCAGAGAAGTACTTCGTCAGAAAGAAAAGAGGATTGTCGAGGCATGTCACGCGGTAGAGCCAATAGGCGTCCTGGAGAACAAGCTCATGCGCCAGAACCTTCTCAGGAGTGAGGATAATGCATGTGTTCTTGTACTTGGCTGTCGAAATAGCACTGCACAGCTGAGACTCCTCAGATCTGTCGAGTCCGGAGCAGGTGGCAAAGTAAATCAGACGCACACGCGTCGATCTCACCAAGGAAGGGCTCTCGAATGACCTGAGGATGAGCTGGACCAGATCATGGTGATACAGAAACTCGTTCGTAGACGTATCAATGATCATACGCGACGTTTCTGTATCAGAATGACCCGATATCACCCAGTAAGTGTCGAAGTTAGAGTACTGCGACGCCAACTCCTCAAGTACCTCGGCCAGATGGGACGTAGACTTAAAGGTGCGGGCAACGGCAGTCAGCCACTCATCATCAACGAGCTCTAGAGCCGTCTTGAGCTTGAAATGATAGCCAGATGAGTTGGCAAGACTTTCCACGCGGAAGACGGGGTAGGGCTGAGTCGGGGTCTCGAAACCATGCAGCGGCTCGATGGTGATTAGCACCCGTCGGTTAATCAACTTCTCTGTTGTAAAAGGACACTCGTGAGAGGAAGAAGACTTGAAACCGATCCCGCGATGTCCACGCCTGAGCTGAACCTTACCACAGACACATTCAAAGACTTCTTGGTCCTTACTGATGCGTCGCGTGCCGAATTCTCCGTATTTCTCGTCCATTTGCAATGTGCCAATTTTTTTTTCATGAATGGCACATTTTGATTTGAAGCAAAGGACAAGCTTTTGATCCAAGTAAAGAGGTATACCTTCATTGCTACACTATTTATGCATGCTACTGCAGTATTGTTCGGATCTGATCAGCGATGCGCCTGTTCTTCGGATCGGGAGTTGCGAGAAAAAAAAAGAGAACGAAGATATGGCGAGAAGAAAGATGTCCGCAAGGAAGCAGCAACCGGTAGGTAAGAGAAGGATTCAAAATCCACTCAACGACACTTTTGTGTCATCTGCTTCTCCGCAGGATCAACGTCCTGCGGAAACGACTGTAACGGCAGCATCACCTCCTCCTCCGCCTCCCGAGTCGCCCGAGGATGGTAAGGAGCAAGATTCTCCTCCTCCTCCGCCTCCCGAGTCGCCTTCCCATTCATCCAGCTCGTCTGAAGCCGAGGAGGACTCCGTCGAGGGGTCCGTCATGCACGTCCACCCTAGGTGGACGCATGTTTACCCGGGTTCAGACCTGCAGGACGTCAAGCGGCTGATTTCGGATGAGATAAGCCTTCAGGCCATTCCTGCTCCGGCCTGGATCTCATCCGAGACCCGTTGCGACCCCCGTCTGACCCAGGAGCCCGACCATCCGGCCCTCAATCGGACGCAGAGCGTCGGCCGAGGCATGATTGCCACTGAGGATATCTCAGCTGGCACATGTCTCGGCATATACTTCGGGAAGCTGATTCCCGATGCTGAGACGGCCAGCAACAACGGCCAGATGGTGTTTGTTTCGCATATTCCATTACCATTACACAGCATGTCATTCGCTGACAGTCAGGTCGCCGTCGATGCCATGTCGGCCGCAGCGGGTGTCCACCTGATTAACCACAGCCCTGACGATGTCAACTGTGAGTTCGTGGACGTCTTGGTGGATGGCCTGCCAGTGATATCGGTCAGGGCCACTGCCAACATCGTTCGCGGCGAGTTCTTGCGCATCGATTATGGCGAGACCTACTTTGAGGCCGATGAAGAGGAGCACCCGGTTGCTCGCTTCAAGAGTCTCGCCATAGATGACCCTCACTACCTCGCTCGAAAGGTGGAGCAGTTCAAAATACTGCAGGTCAAGCCGCAGCCCCGCAAGCGGAAGACCAAGTCCAACCCCGCCCGTAAGCGCTTCCACACTGCGCGCATGACTCAAGGCAAGAGTGAATAAACTTGAAGAGATATCAATTCAATCAATCATTTATGAGCGGGTGACATCCTCCGGACGAGTAGCACGCTTCTCGGGCTCTGC